>JAODGC010025064.1:73609-85278 GCA_027574925.1 Ecitoglossa quadriceps | reverse complement strand
AAAAACTCAGAAAACTTAACTACAAAGGCGCTGATATGACCTCCGCTGATATTCTGTTGCACTATTTATCAACAATTGGTAACCAGGATGAAGTTTTCCCTATGGAGATGAAGACGTGGACCATTCTATTGTTTAATGTTTGCTATTTATATATTTAAGTATTTGACAAAATAATCACAGGTGTCAATGTAAAGACAGTCACATAAAGAAAATAAGCAAAGGCAAAGCCGGACTGGGCTGGAAACAGCACAATTAGAGTCACATTAAAAAATATTATTAAAAGACTTTGAAACATATAAGGTTTTATAATCATGTCTTCGACGGAGACTACCACATCATTTAATAAGAGCTCGCCAAAGTCCGTCTCAGTCTCCAGTGAAAACGAATCGACTACCGTTTTCAGGTACAATACATACGATATGATTTATTTTAAAGATACTTCAGTAATTCCAAGGTATGTATATGTCAATAGCCCCAAAGAACTTTCTAATGTGAAGAAATTAACACCTAACATTTTCATGAACAGAAGCCTCATCATATGCATGCTCCCTCATTCCATAATATGGGAAGCTGCTGCCATTACCAGCATTATACTCCACATTCATTTACAGTGCATTCAATTTGCTTACCATGTTACAATAAGCATGGATAAGTTGTTCTATCTATTGCATTACCTCCTAGAAGGATTGTATGCACAATATATATTTTTTACATTACTTCACAGGTATTAGATAGCAATAAAATCGAATGGTATAAGCACAGTTATATTTCAGACATGTCTCAGTTCACAAACAGGATTATTGCTCCAAGAAGATGCCATTTTTACACTTATTCCTTGGCTCATTAACACTTGTACCATGCTATGAGATATACGAATATCTTCTAAGAAACGAGAAAAATATTATCTTGAATTTAATCATACAACTGAAGGTAGTATTTCGTTTGTTCCATGTCATTGTCTTCTTTTCCCGTAGACGTGCAGAATGTGGTAAGAGAAGAATATTCATGTTTTCATATAGAGGACTAACAATAGCACAAATTAAACTTTTTTAGGAATCAATAGAATGGCTGCCATTCTCGTAGAAAGCCTCTCGGTCAATTCCTTGTACATTCTCATCGTATCATGCATTATTGGATTCATGGGCTGCTATGGTTGCGAGTTTTCTAACTGGACCACCCATCTGAAGGACATTCTATATGATCACACAAACTTCCAACAACGGCTAATATACCCAATGGTGTTTATTGGTAGCCTTCTATTGAGCAACTACACCGGTGTAATTATTCCGGAAACAATTCCCGAATTATGTTGTGTGATGATCACTATGGTTGCTGGTTTGTTGGTAAAAGTTAACTTTATACTCGCCCAATTGATAAACGATTATGTGGCCGCCTACTTCAAATCTAGTATGTTCAAGATGCGCTTGAAAAAGATCTATGCGCTTATGGAATTTGAGGAATTTGACAAAACGTTGAAGGTTGATATAAGTAATTATTTGAATGTACTTTGGACCAAAAGGTCAGGAATTTCTGAGATAAATAGCCCTTTTTTTGATTTATTACCCCCCTCACTCAAGGTTTGTTAATATTTACAACAAAATCCAGCTTCTTATATATCAACCTTTGAAATAATCCTTCAACAAATTTTAGGATGAAGTTTATCTAGATCTAAATTGGGATGCGCTTGCTCATTCGCATCTCTTTCGCGATCAAAGTCAAGCTGTGAAAAGAACAATCGCAAAACAAATGCACAATCGTTTCATGTTAAAAGGCGACGTTATATACGACCCTGGTCGTGCTGGTGGTGTAAAACATAACTTAATATACATTGTATCGGGAATTGTTCAGTTGCTATCTGATGAAGATGACGAGAGTCCAATCTTGTCGTTCTGTTCTGGTACAGTAATAAGCGAAACTGCATGTCTCATGCTGACCTATTCCTGTTGTAAACTGAAATGTGCATCGTATTGTGAACTAAGGGTCCTGAACCTGACTGATTTCTATCGTGGAATGAATAATTTCAGAATGCACCTACGCGAATTCCAGAACAGGCTTGCTTTGCGTTTACAGAATGCTAAAAGTTTGCTGCAACGAAAAGCAAGCGAGAAATATGTGGAAAGTCGATCATCGCAAACAATCCGTCGTGTCAAAACGCAATGGCATAATATTCAGAATGGGACTGCACAAATAGATCCTTTCTTCACATCAGAGTATATGGATTTAATAGTCCTCAAAAGTGATGTAGACTTAAAGGTATTATTTCACGTGCATCACTTTCACGCTGAAATGTTGTAATTCTATTTTGTAGGTTGAAGTTGTCTGCTTAACATCAAAATTCCCACTGATCATGGACCAAAACTCCTCATTCCTTGAATGGTGCAGATATACCACATTCATGGCATGTCTAATTGATGCAATTATCATTCCGTATTGTGCTGCTTTCCATCGAGAATTATCGCCAAGTCTAGTGGGAACTCTTCTCATTCTAGATATTGTTTACGTCTTGGACATTTACATTCAAATAACTACAGCAATTAAAGAAAATGACATTTTAATTGTGAAATTTACCGCAATTTTATTACGTCGTATTCGGCAAATTACTTTTTTAATGGACGTTATTGCAATCCTTCCAATTGACTACATTTATCTATTGCAAGGAGGCGCAAAAAGAAACTTTATCTTACTTAAAATACCGCGCATATTGAAAGTATACAAGCTAATTAAGATAGTAAGAAAATTCGAGAAGGGTACAATTGACGTGAGCGGTATTTTAATTCTCCTGCTGAAGTATTCTCTACTATGGATTGTGTTTGTATACTTTTTCACATGTTTTTTCTATCTAACAAGCTGTTTTACTGCTGATTGTGTTCCATTCTGTAAGTTACTTCTTTATTATCTCATTATTTTTATAGAAATGGATGTTCATTCCAGCTTGGTATCCCTATAATTTGGAGTTGTCTAATCAAACCAATAGCAATATTAAAGCAGGCTTGACCTCTTTACTATTCGTAGTTGATCTTTTTGCAACTGCGCAGAAAAACTTTTATTGTTACAACTTCATGGATAACTTTATCTGCTTAGTTATAATAATAATAAGTTATTATTTGATGCCCATTGCCATCGCTGAAATTGCAGCAAATCATTACTGGAAAATGCACGAAATTGCTTTATATAAAAGCTTGGTCACTTCGGCATTAGCTTACGCCCATTTAAATAAAATAAACCATCAATTGATCATGCGGATTGCTGAAGTATTAGAATTTCGGTGGATTCATAACCGCGGCTTGTTTAAACGATCTATTACAGAACTAATATCTGAACTCCCTATTTCCATGCAGGATCGTGCACTCGAATATATTATTGAAGGCTGGATTGACGAACAGATTTTATTTCAAACCTTAAACGAGCAAGTACGTCGACAAATTCTGCACTTCGCAGAAGTAATATCATACCCAGAAGGTGCGCAGTTGATACATATTGGCGAAGCAGTTACCAGCATTTACATCATTAGAAGGGGAATCTGCAGTGCAACATCAGCAGTTCCCGGCGACAAGGAACGCAAAATGAATAAAACTATTTTCAAAGCTGGCAAATGTTTTCCGGTTATTGAAGTGCTACAAGTAATACCATCATTTTTGAGCGTTGTTGCTGAAACAGCAGTGGACACCATTGAAATCCCGTATAGACTTTTCATCCAAGCGATTCAATTTGATCGAGTATATAATGATTCTTTAACTAGTGCATTAAAATGTCATAATATATTTTATTCGGCGATAATATCAGAAAACCAGGTAAGTCCGATATTGGAGAAGATGGCAAGTAAAGTTAATTATTTCAAGTTTGAAATTGACGATAACATCCAAGTAGAAGGTGTGTTACAGGATACTGAATGTACAAAAGTTTTACAATATGTTTGTTTCAGCAAAGAAGGTATCGCTCTTTAGGAAAACTATTAACCCACATAGCAAATTATATGTGGGTTATGAAATATTGCGTTGTGTGTTGATAATATTTCAATTTATTATTCTTACACTTCAAATGAATCTTCTATTTTCCTATCGGTAAGTCAGAAAGGTGCAAACTGTTTTGTTCCCATGGTAATACATTTAACTTAAGACATGCAGGCTTGGAAGGGTATGGAAAATGCCTTTCCGAAACCAATCCACCTTCTCTAGATAAAAGATTTTGTCCTGTTTTGTTCAAAATAAAACAAAAAACGCCTAAAATGTAACAAATTACCTTTCTCAGAGATACGATGCGCTGGAACCAATCTGGCTTCGAATTTGATTTCAGGAGATCAATTTCCACCAGAATCTAAGTCGTGTTTTTTTCTTATTCTGCTATCTAATTTTTCACTTAGCCATGGTGGTACGTTTTTAGGCACTACATTCAAACCTTGAATCTCATCTTTGATATCTTCAGCTGGATTGATATCTTCATCCGTTTGCGATTGCACTACTATCGTAAGGATGGAATCCTAGTTACAAGTTTTAAGCAAGATGCAAAATATTACTTACGCCATAGTTTTCCTATTGACTTTTACGCATCATGTCCATTCTCAAGCCTTTCAATGGATGCTATGGTTAATATTTGGCATCCAGTGGTAACGAAACACTTGCTATTACTATTATCACGACCTTTCCAACTATATCGTGTCTTCATGGGCTTCTCATACTGGTGCAACGCGAAGAAGAAACTATCTACCACGAATATAGCACGAAGTCAAGGCATAACTTTTTTGCTAGTAATGCTGCTAATAGGAAGCAACTTACTTATGCTCACAGTGTGCACCATTGACTTTGATTCTATTCGGTGCCCAATGAATTCGTGGTTGGGAGGCGACATAACGGAAATCACAACATTAACACTATTAGCTCATTATGGCTATATGACAGCTTTGTATATTCGAGGAACTCCACATAACAGCTACGGCGAAAAAAGTAACTTTACCTATTCAATGTACGTTGTCTTCACTGTAATGTATGTATGTCTACTATGGTATTTAATGTCGAAGCTGATAAGTCTAGATGTAAGTTTTGCTAACATACTAATGTTATTTCTTTAATAGAATTAATTACAGTTGCATGAATCTATTAAAATCTCCCAAATCCAAAATGATCGCACGAACTTTCAAATGTTTGCAAAGAATGAAGGCATCAATACGAAATTAAGTGTAAAACTGCTACAGGTCAATGCATTTCTTACACGAGCAAATCAAAGTGATTCTTTGCTTGAAGCTGATAAAAGATTATCACCCACTCTTTTCAGAGAACTAGCATTTGCCATGAATCATTCAGCATTTAGTACAAATGCGTTGTTTTATGACTCTCCCATGTTCATTCGTACAACCATACTAAGCAGGGTAAGAATAATTTCAAGATACTACTAATAGGTACGAAATTCTAATGCAAAAATTTGCTAAATGTTGCTAGGCTTTATTGTGTCGTACAATGTATTTGCAGAAGTTTCAAAATTAAGTTAATTGGTGCCCACAGAAGAATTTTTACAGAAACTCAGTGAAGTCACGCATAACCAATAGACACAGTTTGCTTAACATTTTCTCAATTAGCTTCAATATTTATTTAACAACCATTCTCTGCACTTATAAGCATACGCCAACAGTTAATAGAATGAGAACCCTTTCGTTACGAAACTAATAATTCAATAATTAGTTTAAGAGTGAGTACTACATGAAAGACGACATGGTCATAAGTGTCAACGATATTAACAAATACATTTTTGTGGTAAAGAATGGGTGCGTTTCAATATCAATAGCCGGCTGTGAAATGGCACAACTCAGAACAGGGGGGATGTTTGGTTGCATCAATCATAAGACCCAAACTCGTCAAACTATAAATGCAATAGCAATTCGACACACTGAAGTCATCTACATTGAAACACGTGTTCTTAATGGAATTATTTACAATTATTCTGCTTTGAAGAAGAGGTTAGGAAACTATGTAAAACAACAGGCGGAGTTTATTCAAGCTATAACCTTAGAATCCAATGAAACTGCTGCTGAAGCTTCTTTAATAGCACCGATCTATACTAAACTATTTCGCAACATACAAAAATTATACAAGAAAAATCAAAAACTGTTTGAAATTTACAACTATATTATACATGTGCACGTGTCTATCTTCAGTGCTCTATTTATACTAGCTTTTCAATTGACAGCTATGCATAATAATGTTGCTGTGCACCATTACATCATGTAAGTATTTCTTTATACAACTTTTTTATTGATATACATAGATATACATTGTTTTTTTTTTTAGATTGTACACATTGGATTCCTTATTTGTAATGAAGATTCTCCTTGGCTTTATCTTGCCATATATTGATGTATCAACGGGATTGATTATAGTAAACCCAATGAAAATCGTTATGAGATATTTAAAGGAAGAATGTTTAGTATTGGATATATTTGTTGTACTCACGCCGGAAGTATTTTTTGGCTTTGTTTCCGATTCACAGCTTTACAGAGCGTAAGAATATTACTTGTTTATTCTGATATCATTTTTCTTATGTACTTGCTTTGCAATTGCAAAAGCTGTGTTCATATCATCTATCTTTTGAGACAAAGAAGCCCAAGACGAAATTACTTTTAATTATACTATAAGTAGCGGTCTACTTATGGTGAAGTTAGAAATGATCGAATCGGGTGCTCATGGAAGTTTAGCCGAGGCCTTTAAAGGAAAAATAAACAGGGCACTTATTCAACTGCTCGTATTTCTTATATACATATTAAGGTCTATCTAAAAACTGTTAAAACAGGAAGGGCATTTAATCTTCTCTATCCATTGCTAATAAAATATCATTTTTCAAATAGCGCCATGCCAGAAATAAAGCAGAAAAAAATCTATTTCTTAGAAATAAATCCATTTAATTTACATGAGGAAATTAATAATGGGTTGTAACAATTTATGCAACTGCAAGGCCCATAATATTTGAGCATTGATAGATAAAGCACATCATTCTGCACCCATACAAGGTAATATTAAGCAAACCCAGCAGTATTTATTTAGTGATGATTGTTATATATTGAACATCCGGTGAATTGAAATTGTTAAAGAACAGTATTTGAAATACTATTGAATACAATATTCAATCGTTAATGGGAGCCCTTGCGAACATTTATATACTCTTGAGATTGACGCCTGAAGGTTTCCTGCGTTCAAAATATTTTTGGGCTCACTAGAGTTGTACAAGTGTTTCCTACAAGGATACACCTTGCGTTAAATTTATTGATAACAAAACAAAACTTTTCTTGGCAACTACTTCTGGAAATATTCCATTGTTGAAATGGAGGTGTCAATCCAGTTTTCATATTCAGAATTTAGTCTGTTAGCAGGTAGTGACAAAGCAACTCCTACATACGCTGTTTTTCAACTAAGTGGTAAGTATTACTTTTGCTTGCTTTGAGCAAGCAATTATGACTAAATTACTAAAACTGGAAAGGATACGTTTAGCAATTTTCTGGCAGCAACTAAATTTGATTTAAATTTAATAGTGAAGTTAGATCCGGAATTAGTTGAAGAATGTATATTAGGTAATAGAAACGAATTAATTTATAGTTATGGCGAAATAAATCGGAAAGAAAGGGATGTATCGCCGTTTAAAGTGCGTCTACCTGTGCCAATTTTATCAGCCTGGAATCCATTACGAAGGACAATTCGCAATTACACCGTCCGAATGGAAATTAATATTTAACTAAATGTTCCATAAGGAATATAGTAAAGCGTTGATTTTATAAGAATTGGTACGTATATTTTATTAAAAAATATTATATAGGTAAAGAACAGGATTTGGAAATATATTTTCAATACGGTCAAGCCTTATGCAAATTTATTATATTAAGCGATAATTTTAATGCAATCCGAGTAATTTGCGATCTGAACTGTAATATTGTAATCTCGAAACTTTTCGTTTGGATTAGATTTATGTCGGTGAGTTAAAGGGGGTTGAAAGGGATGCATTAAAATAATATTTAATAGATAGGAAGCCAAGTGCAATTCGTCGTAGAGATGAACATCTACGTTTTGTGTAAAGAAACAAAAAACCTCTGGAACGTTAAGCCAGACACACATTTAGAAAAGTGAAGCAAGAGGCATCTGCAATGAACGACAGATATAAGAACAACAAAGTAGATTTATTTCATATGGGCGAATATCATCCCGAGTATATAAAACACGGCGGAAGCTCACTAGAAGTTTTCATTTTGAGTTAAGCGCAAATTGAAATGATGAAAGGCGCCGAAGTGATACAACTGGTAGCGTGTGTAGAATGATTGCATCACATATAACCAAAATTTATTATTACGCGGAGGTAATGAACATTACTTGTGGCATTGCGAGATCAGTTTCCTTTGTGGAAATACTGATGTCACAATAGGATGCTGCAATAGTTTTAACTTGATTAGAAAAGATACGTTTTATCAGTTAATACCGAAATTAAATCTAAAATTCCTGGCAAAAGGAAAAACACTTTCCTGTAATTCATGGAGAAACCTATCGTCAACATATGACAACGGGAAAATGTGGTTGGACGTCGTAATTATAGACTTTTTCTTGTATTTAATGAATTGGTCCAACACGCGCAACCAAATTGGATTCTAATAAGTTTGTGGAAGGTTTGTGCGCGTACGTCGGGGTACTGTGGCGACTGGGTCTTGACCTTTCTCAAATCTTACCACTTAACACTTACATTCGGGTCAGTAAGCCAGTTCTACCGGAGAACACGGAGCTGTAGCGGACTGCAGACGACCGGGCTTAGCTCGACTGCTGTAGATGACCGGGCTTGGTTCGCTGCAGCGGATGCCTGAGTTGGACTTGCTGCGGCGGACTCCCCCCTTTTCCGAAGGAAGATTTTGCCTTTTACAGGGACGTGGCGCTCGTGCACTCGGCACGTGCGTAGCGTTTATGCAACGTGGTGCTGATGCGTCATCCAGGTCGGATGAATGCGTGGATTCATGGGCGTTCGATACATTGTATGGTGTGGTGAATGATGGTAGGGGTTTTATGTAAATCCCTGCAAGTTAATAATACATCCCACAATCACCATTGAGGTATTCAATGAAAATGCAGCTATATGACTTGCCTCCGCCAATGTCGATGGTAATCAATCATTGGTGCTTTGTAAATTGTAGACTATACTGCGTAAAAAAAAAACTAGATTTGTGGAACTTTAACTATTTCATTCATATTATTTTGAAAGCCACGAAGCATAGCAAATATTTTACCATTCCGTAGCAATAAAACTACTATTATAGCACTTATGTTGTTAGTTCCTTAACGTTTGATCGCAAAGCAGTAAAACTGATTGAACCAAGGTATTTCATGTGTTACATTGTGCAGAATGAGGTGCTTTATTCAATGATGCTAAAATATTAGGGATCTCACAATTGCATAAAAAGTTTCAACCCATTATTAATTTCTTCATGTAAATTAAGAAGGCCATCTTTGTCAGAGACACTTTTTTAAAATGCTTATTTCTGGTGTGCTCCTATTTGAAAACGGACAATATTTTGATAGCAATAGGTATCGGATTAGTCACCTTATCCCTTTTGACATTTTTCAGGTGGGCCTTGATATATAAATAATAAAGAAATACGAGCACTTGAATACACAGGGTTTCTTGTGTACTTAACTTCACACCGCTGATAAGTAAAAATCTCACACGATCTCTAAGAACTACTTTTTCATAAATTCAGCATCATTAGCACTTCACTTTCATCGCAATTCCAATCAATGACTAAACTAGCAGACACAGAATATCTGTATTATGTATCTAAAAGGTTATTATATGCTATGTTGACTATTTTAAACTATAATTAACTTTATTTTCCTTCCTCAACCTTACAAGCTCCTTTACACTATACAATTCACTTCTCTACCAACGGCTAACGTAATTACACCCTTCGAATAAAAAATATAAATTTGAAAACAGGTAGTTATAACTGAGATTCCAATTTAATTGAAATTGGGATATCAATTTAGCAGAACGATGTTTTTCTTTTGGCTTCTTGAAATTTTTTCTATTTATTAGGTGGCTACATCTTATTATACATTGATAATAGACTTTTGTTGCAATAGTACTGGCAATACAGTTGTAGTTCTTTGTACTTTTTAAGTTGGACTAACGTGACTCGGAATATTATTTTCTAAATGCTTATAAATAAAAGAACAAATAATTAAATAGTCAATATATTAAAATGATACACTCGAATTATTTTTAGTTTTAATCTTCCTATTGTCACCTTATGTCACCCAATAAATTATTGCCTAGCATAATGATGGCACCATAGATGCCTCTACAAATTAAATATAATATATTAAAAAAGCTATAATATGTTCTTTCAATGTCCCAAGAATTGTTGAACCTTCATTTTTGTTATATTAAAAAGTCACAAAATTCTGCTTTTAGTTCTGGTAATTAGAAATCGTTTTCATTTTAAGGTACCCAATTTAACAGCAAAAGTCACCGAAAGGTCTATAATTAGAGGAGAAAATTACGCTAAGTAGAAGGGCATTTATGAAAAGTATGATAAAATGAAAACATTTCCTTTTATGCGCCGAATAAATAAGTGTAAATAATTTCCACGCGGATCACGAGACATAATTGAAGCAATATATGTTTAGGAAAATGTATTTCACAACTGGCTAATATTTTTTTTCTTGCAGAGTTCTTACGTCAAATCGACTTCTGCGAGTACTTTATCTAATAAAATATTACTACTCCTCAAAGAATCAGAATAAATTAACGCATGGCTTTCGTCTATTATATCTTGCATATATCACCTGCATCTACATTCAACTGTTTATGAACATATGGTACTATGTGGCTTGCATTCTGCATACTTGCAGATACCGTAAATTCGTCAGTCATGAGCCAGAAGAGTACATTCCAGTTTTAACCATCACCCACTCGTATCTGTTTGCGTACCTGCACGTTCTCAATTGCCTAATAGGTACTGGATTGGAAGCAACCAAAGCCCTCAATGTCGATGAAATTATTGTAAATTTGGCTCTGATTCTAACATCTTTATTTATGATTATTAAACTCATCAGCGGATTTGCTTTTCTTCAAATAATCGACAACTATCATTTGAATTATTACCAAAATCAACTGATTGATGTAAAGACACATTTGACCAACCTGCGGCTGTCTACTTCTATACAAAAAAGAGTTGTTGAATACTATGAATTGACGTGGAAAGTTCAACGTGGGGAGCAACTACCTCTCCTATTGAGAAAAACACGAAAATATATTCAAGAAGATATCATGTATGCTTTATACAATCAGCTTATACTCAGCAACATCGTATTTAAGAACGCTCATAAAGACTTTGTTAGACAACTAATGTGCTCCGTCAAAAGAAGCGTGTATCCTAGAGGAATGATAATCATCGAACAGAATGAAGTTGATGAAAAAATGTATTTTGTACACAAAGGCAATGCTGGCATTTTTGATATAGCGCCTGATGGAGATTTGCGAAAAGTTGGTCTGATTTCTGAGGGCGAAAGTTTTGGAGAAATTCAAGGATTAACTGTAACCCCGCATGAATATACATACATTGCCGAGACATTTGTAGTGCTAGTGTCCTTAAAGAAGAGTGATTGGATGTATCTGCTAGAATTTTTTCCGGCCACACGTAACAACATAGAACG
>JAODGC010025064.1:21286-73509 GCA_027574925.1 Ecitoglossa quadriceps | reverse complement strand
TAACGTTTAAAAATATTTGAATAACGCTTCTCTTTGGCAACTAACTCTAAATATTCCTTCCGGCTTTCCGTTGACCGCAACGTTAAAATCATATTGACTTTCTGGACAATAGATTCAGCAGTAGCGTGATCCGTTTCAAAGTCATAATGCTTAAATATAGGTGGAGATGATGTAGCATACTCATAACTTTTATCGTTACAGTAGTTTGGATTATAAACTATACGAAATACTGATTTACTGCTCTTCGTATCTGTAATCTCACAAGATGCAATAGATTCAATCGGATGACTGACGGGTTTGTGACGATTGAAGATGAATTTTGCTGATTTTTGTCGCACTGGATCAATTTCAATTTTATCCTCAACTATGCCCAATTGTATTTCAACTTTGGCCCGCATTCGGTTGATTACGTTTACTTTGTATAATTTGTAAAGCGGAGCTTCCATGGCTGTATTGTGATTTTCTAAAATTTCCAAATCAATTTGCTGCCTGCTTGCATCTTGGCCTAAAAGAAAATATAGTTACCAGCAATATAACTTGAATTTAACATCAACAGTTATTCTGTTTAGTTATTATGCACATTCAGATTACTGACTGATGGAGAATACATACTGTGTGATGAAGAGCAAGGTGGTTTGACAAATGTACCAGCTGAAGTTTCTTCTGTGGGACTTTGCAAACCTTGATGAACATCTACCTTTGCTTCCTCTACCAGACCAAGGCAATTAAAACCAAATTTTGCTACACACTCTTTCCTGTCTAATGAACCTAAATCTCTCTCAACTTCGCCGTCTTCCTCCATTATATACAGTCCATAATTATCTATTGGTTTTAATTGAAAGTCACCATGTATTGTGCTACACTTAAAACAAATTAAACCAATCAATTCATGAATTTTAGCTGTAGCAATACAAGCTATTGGCACTGGATAATTTCTTTGTTCTTCTGGTAACATGGTAAGAAAAATTTTATATCTCCTTATTGGTATTCCAACTTGAGCACTTCCATCAAATTTGGCAAATTCTATGTAGGGATTCTTGGGAACATTTGGGTAGTTGATAATTTGTTCAGAGAGTAGTGATTTTACATCAGTTTCGATAGGAGTTAAAATCTCTTTCTTTACCACAGAAAAGTCAGTTGAATCATTTGGTTCCCATTTAATATGTTTAATTTTTGCTGCTCTCTTTTTAGCTTGATCCATCCTTTCCAATCTGACTGCTGTGTCAGATCTTATCCGAACTGGAAGATCAAGATCTGGTGTTATTTCTATTGAATCATTTTGATTGAAATCTTCATCTTGACTGTCATCACTGTCTGGATATATATTCAGTTGCTCAATCAATTGGCGAGGAAGATTTTGGCCTTCCATAACAATTTCACACATACCTGCAATACAACGTATATAGGTAAATAAATACCAATATAACGGGGAATATATGATAGTACCAGTATCATCCGTTGAAATAAATGAATTCCTTATGTGTGATAATAACCAATGCTTATTGTTGTAGAAAGCCATAATTAAAGTATGAAAGAATGGCCAGAAACATTAATATAAAAAAACACTATCAATATGAACCACAGACGGCATAGATATGAACACTAATGCTGTAGCCAAAACTATCTATCCCTATCTAAAACAATCCAAATAGCCGCAGTTCAATTGAGTCCGAGAAACAAGCGCGAGCAGCAAGCGATTTTAGTGAATTGAGTGTAGTTGACGGCCGGTGGACGGTCAGTGTTGCATGGATGTCAAGGTAGTAATACACCGTTGCACCGATAGGGGTATGTTGCTTGGGAGAATACGTCCCAAGGGATGAATGAACGAAGTGAAGGGAGGAATGCAAAGGAATATAAGTCTAAAAGTTTGTAAACCATGGGTTTATATTAAAGGTGGCTAGTGCCATCACAACAATTTGTTTCACGTATTCAAATTTTTTCTTAAGTTTGTAATTTGTCCAATGTCCATGTATTCAGCCACCGTTGCCGCCTCTGGCAAATGTGGCTTAAAATGTCTGTGCCGATGCATCCTGTAGAGTAAAAACTTCAACATGCAGTTATAACTTGTAATAGGGTTCAGTCATCCAGTAAATAATAGATGGCTTAACCCATTAGGCAGACTGCCTAAGGCTTTACTCAGATAGTATTGGGCGGTGACAAGGTCGCCCATTCTTACTATGGTGGCAGTTTCAGTTGTTGTTTATTCATCATTTTAGTGCACTAGTGGTCAACGACATAGTCTGTTAGTAGTTCACAACATGTACATAAACGGTTTGAATAGGTAGCATGCGGTGGCACGTGTACAACAAAACTATTCACAGTTTATATTCGTGCTGTTTAATGGGTTCAGAATAAAATATATCGACAAGACCATGTCGCAACCCAAAGGAAAAGGTCGAGCAGCACTTAGAGATTTGTTATTGCGAGCGCAAAGTATACAACCGAGTGTAGGAGTTGATACTCCAGTAACAGAATCTACCGGAGCCACTCCCACTCTGGTTTCTAAAGACTCAACAGAAATTCCCAAAGCACGTGGACGTGCCGCTTTAATTGCTGCGCTTACCAGGCCTAGAGTTGCTGCTACTCCCCCAGGTTCCAATGAAACTGTTGAAATTTCTGAGGCAAAAACATCTGAAACAAAACTAATAAAGGTTACTGAACCAGAGCTATTTAAAAAGGGGGCAAAGGGAATATCTGGCAAAGAAATACCTGTTCAGGCCAACTATATCAAGCTTAACAAGGAGGAGGGAAAAGGAATATATAGATATGAGGTTCAATTTAGCCCAAATATTGATAGTAAAAGAGCTCGCTGTAAATTAGTTCAAATGATAAAAGATGATCTTGGTGGTGTGACTACCTTCAATGGTATGTCAGATCTTTATCTTCCACGGAAGGTCGACGATATTTTAAAAGTATTCCAAAGGGAACATCCCTATACTCCAGGAACAATAGTACAGATTTCCATTATCTACAAAAGACTGGAACCTTATGGTTAGTATTATATAATGCATACTTGTTTTTTATTTCATGTATTATATATTTACAGGAACAAATGATAGTATCCACTTTCTTAATGTGTTGTTTAAGCGAATTATGAATATATTGAAACTTCAACAAATTAAACGTAATTATTTCGATTTTTCGAATGTAACACTAATTCCACAGTACTGCTTGGAAGTGATACCTGGATATGCTGTAGCCGTGGATGAATTAGAAGGTGGTTTAATGATTTGTCTGGATACATGCCATAAAATATTAAGGAAAAAAACTGTTCTTGAGCTATTGTTGGAAATTAGGCAACAGTGGCCACATAATTTCAAGGAGAAGGCCATATCAGAATTATTGGGGAGAGTTGTTCTTACTTCCTATGCAAATACTAGTTATATAATTGATGATATATTTTGGGATGCAAATCCCACGGATACTTTCGAAACAAAAAATGGTCCAGTTTCCTACATCAGTTATTATAAAAATCAATATAATGTTGAAATTCAAAACACCAAGCAGCCTTTGCTTATAAATATGAAAAGAAAGAAAACCGGTATATTGGGAGAAGAAAGAGAATTTATTGTTTGTTTAGTACCAGAATTATGCAACTTGACAGGTATAAGCCAGGATATGATGACTGGCCACTTCAAAAAGGAAATGGCACAGCACACTCGTTTGCCACCGGCGAAGAGATTTGCCATTTTAAAGAAATATATACAAAATGTGCGCAACAATCCTGATGCGAGCAAACTTTTAAAAGATTGGGGTTTAACTATTGCTGATGGAGTAATTGATCTCAATGCAAGGATAATTGGAGATAACAAGATCGAATTTTTGAATAAGCAGATATGCCTGAACAATGTACAAGATTGGGGGCGGGATTGCGCGAGAAACAATTTAATTCAGCCCGTGGATATGATCGATTGGATTGTATTGTGTCCTGATCGGGATCAAAGGTTTGTCTAATTTCTTATGTTTATTTGAAGGTTTATTACACGTTCTGTAATTCCAGAACAACGGAACAATTTGTAAAGCGTCTTCAGGGACTAGCTCGAGGATTTGGATGCACAATTACGTATCCAAGGTTGATTTCTGTAGGCAAAGGACAAGACGCGAATTATCGAGATGTACTAGAAAAATATGTGGCAGATAATATTCAAATGGTTCTAATTATTGTTCCGACTGCTCGAGACTCCCTGTATGCAATTATCAAGAATACAACACTTGCTAGGAAAGGTATTCTAGCTCAAGTTGTCAAGTTATCGACGATTCAAAATGATCGCATTATAACTTCTATTACTTTGAATATTGGGATGCAAATGCAAGCAAAAATGGGTGGTGCCTTATGGGCAATTGTCTTCCCAAAAGTTTGCAATGACTTCATGTTTTGTGGAATTGATACTTTTCACTCTCCGTCCTTGAAGAAAAGCGTCGGTGCATTTACGGCAACCACTGATGAACGACACACCTCGTATTATACAGGGATAGCTTTTCAAGTCCATGAAATAGCCGATGCTTTAAAATTGCATTTTAAAAGGTCTTTGCAAATGCGAAAGTCAAAAACCGGAAAGTATCCGAATCATGTGTTCATAGTACGGGATGGAGTAGGAGACGGGCAGTTGCAATATGTTAAAGATTATGAATTACGCCAGTATCTGGAGGTGCGTGCGCATTAACGTGGAAGTAATTGAAACTAAACTCTTTTTTTAGGTGAGCAATGAGCTTGGAATTAATTTCAAAATGTGTTTTATCGTTATTCAAAAACGAACTAATACACGATTGATGCTTCACAACGGCCAGAACCCATATCCGGGTACGGTTGTTGATCACACAATTACCCGATTGAATTATGAAGATTTCTACCTGGTACCACAGTCGGCAAAGATCGGGACAGTCAGTCCATCGCATTATATAATATTGCATAACGATTCTCCTGCTTTGAGTCTCGAGCGCATACAGAAACTTTGTTATAAATTGTGCCATATATATTATAATTGGACTGGTGCTGTATCAGTGCCAGCTCCATGCCAATATGCGCATAAAGCGGCATATCTCATTGGAGAACATATGGAAAGAAAACCACTGGAGACACTTTCTGACAAACTCTATTATCTTTAAACAAAACACTCGACTTACAATTCAAATGATTCATGATAATTCAAGTTCATTTCATTATCACTTATCCATAACATTTTTATTCATGTGACATTTTGACTTTCGTTTTCAAGCCGTTTTATTCAGTTTTAGATGTACCGGCGGGATATATAATGAGAAGTTTTCATGGTTTGATTTGTATAAAATCATTTATTGTCTACTTATAGAACTGAATGATGATTATTACTACCTCTCTTGCTACTGCATTTGTTAGTTAATCATAAGGTCTATTTTTACATGAAACTAGTTTATTTAAAAAACAACGTGGTTGATTACACGGTAATAAAGTAAAGATTATCGTCCAAGTTTTAGTGCACATGATATTTAAATGTTGCGGCGATTGCCAGACGGGATAACCATGACATTCTGCCAATATGTTACCGATGTAGCACAGTTAGAATATTATCCTTAGCCTATTAACCAATTTGACGTTGATCCAACATGAAGTAGTAAACTGAAGAGGATATAAAATAAAACAGAACAAATTTGTTTTTAAAATATATTATCTACCAGAGTGTTTATGTCTATTCATATCTAAACTGCTATTGGTTAATGTTTTAATATGTTGACTTGTTCTTTGTTTTATACTTTGAACTTCATTCTTCACTGCTTCATTTTTGTACTCAATGTCATCATCATTAAACAATTTGCTAACCTCTAAGAGTTTTGATTGTTTATTATAATTCATGTGAGTGGCAGTACTTTTTGTTATTTTTAGAGTACAAATATTCAACAATCCCCAATTGTTTCTTTTGGTCTCTTCCGACTCCAGCGCCCAAGCAGCGTTTCGTATTGCAGCCTTAAACTTTACCAATTCTTCGAGACTAACGTTCTTACTTACGTTAAGGCCCCTCTCGAGAGGATTAACAATATACAAAGCACTATGATCCGGTTTTATGATGGCACTTCCCTCATTCAAGGAAAGGGCTTTTGTTTGGAAATCAAATGATGCATAATATTCAAAAAACTTCTGAAGAAGCGTTTTTAAATCGTCACTATTGGATATCGGATGTAACCGCAGATATTTCCTAGGATCACGCAAAAACCGTATGTTCAATCCGTCGTCTACTATTACTTTATCATCTTCGTCTGAAAATACAGATATTTAAAATGTGTAATGGGCATGTAAAAACGCAACAACTATATAAATACCTACCAGCCATTTCCACTAGAGTATTGAGAGATGGTAACACTGCCGCTGACTTTGACTGCAAAAATGCAATCACTAGTAGAGTAAGTGAAAAGTTAGAAATCCATCTGCCAGGGGATACATTTGTAAGCCCACTTTCAGCAGCCCAGCGTCGAATAGTGAAAACAAGCGGCCGCACACGCTCGTCAATTGATCCCATTAAATACAGAAAGTCAGACATATGAACCCCTGTCCTGAAAAATAAATAAATTTACAATGTCATTATACAAATACTCCAAATATGCATACAAGTTTGACATAGATAGATCACACTCAATATCAGCCAATTGTTGATAGTACTTGATAATAGGCACTCGTGCTTGCAGAATTCGCCGGACTTGGGAACAACCCGGTAGAAAAAGCTGTAAAACGTCGCCTATTGCTTCCATGTGACGTTGAGAAGTTGTACGTTCGGATCCCATACTTGCTTTGCTATGAAAAACCAACCTTGTTTCATCACTTATGGACTAAAAAACAGATCATAATGTTGGTATCAATTTAATGATATATTTATAATTACCTGTATATTGTTGTTTAACTTCAGAGCCAAATCTAGATCACAGCCCATCTTTCCATATCCATTAACAGAAGACCCAAATGGCAAAGCCATTGCAGATGGAAACATTCCAGACACAGCCAACTCAATCTGCTTTGCCACCAGAAATCTTAAGCGTGTTCCAACATCATTCAATTTAGTTTTATGATGTAACAGTTGCATTTGTTCTGAAACCTATAACATAAAACACATGTCACATACAAATAACTCAAGTAATTCTATAGTCTGGCTTACACAATTTACATTTCTCAACATATCCAATATTTCTGATTCCCTAATAATATTGTTTCCATTTTCAATTAAAAGTTTCACATTTCTTGAATTGCTTGCTTTTAATTTTCTGCTGGCAGCTCTAAACCACAAAAATTGAGACTGTACTGGTACAGCCTGTGCATCTTCAAGATAATTACTACCCTCATAGACACTTTTTATATCATCTTCATGATGAAATTCAACAATAATAAAATGCAATGGTTCCATGCCTGTTGAATAATGTAGCATGTTTTTAATTTTTCCAAAACTACTACAATAATTATGCAGCTCTCTGTGTGATTGAGCTGATTGAACTTGTACCAGAATGCTCCTTGATGCCTCATCCCTCCTATTCCTTATATTATCTTGAAACGTGTGTGCTTCCAATGGAGCATTGATAGCTTCATTATCTAAAAGCAAATAAAAACAAATATTTACAAATGCCTGAAAAGTATTCTAAACTTACTTTTTGTGTGTATTGTACATAGTACTTGTAATCTGAAATTCATATACGTTGATTTGGAATATAATGATTTGCTAAATTGTTGTAATAATGCTAGATTCTTAGGCGAAAGCAACATGGACATCTTTGGTTTGTAACATAACAATGTTAGGTTATGAAGGAGACAACGCGAACGGTCGCACGATGCGAGGTGAACGAGGAGAACAGGACGCGAACTCAATGACAGAGCAAACACAATAGTCGCTACCTTACGGCAAGCGACGCAACTGCAGCTACTCTCACAACAGATCCCACTGTGATATTGGGAGCGACGCCGGTGTAAAAGGTCAGAGGTAGTTTATGTAGCATGGTAGATTACGTTTAGGATGTTGTTGCTGAGGTGAGGGTTGCCTTCGACGACACAAAGAATGTTTTCTACATATCTTATATTTATATTATTACTTTAAATTGGGAATTTAGGTTGTTAAGGATAGAGGTTCTGCGTTGTAGGAATATTTTTGGTAGGATTGGTGAAACAAGGGAGCCTGTGATTAGTCCGTTATTTATTGTGTATTGTTAACTGTAAAGTATTTATATTGGGAAATTGTGTATATTGTCTTGGTGATAAAACTATGATTGAGAGATGTGTTGTCCAGTTGATGATACGATTTGTACTATTTCTTGTAAGGGGATGTTGGAATACATGTTAATGATGTAGTAAGAAAGGATTTTGTTTTCGGTTAGGTGTTCTATAACTTGGTAATTTATGTTTATAAATTTTGGCATGTTTTGTTATTTTATATACAGGTGCGGATGTGTAATTTATCATTGGACGGATGGGATTATTTTGAAGTTTAGATAGTGCATTACAGATTGAGGGCAGTAGTTGATTTTTAATCTTTGTTGGTTCTGCATTGTTTTTATTGCGTTTTTACATATTGCTGGGATATGTTTTTATTAGTTTCAAATTATTGTTTGTCACAAAATTATCTGCTGTCTTTTAGTTTGTTTTTTAAGTAACTATTGTTGAATGTTCTGTATTGTGTAATTGTATTTGTCTTTTGTGATTTTTTATGAGTTTTTCTGTAATATTTAAAAAACGCTTCTAGTGCCTTCCTTATTTCTGTTGGTAGTTGTTGAACGACTATTTTTGAATCGGTATTATGTGCGACTTCTGTTTAATAAATTTATTTCTTCGGTTGTGAGATTAATTCTTGCTAAATTTGTGAATTTATTTGTTTCTGCACTGTGTGTATTTTTATATTATACCAACAAATAAATGTAAGTGTTAAAGTAAACTTTGATCAACATACTTAAAACAAATATTGGAAATGTAGATTGGCAGTTAATAATGTGCTGACGCGAAATAACATAAGCTTCTTTTTCTAAATGGTTTTGTTGTAATGATAATAAAATCATCATGCAAGCAGATCAATAGCAAACATGTTTTGTCTCCTCCCAGGGTCAAAGATTCTTTGTTTGTTGATAATTTCATATGAAAACCGAATTGTTGCTCTGGGAATACCCTACTTTTATGCTGGCTTTGCTTTGCAAAGTCTTGTGAACAAGAAACGGACCAGGGCGACAGTACTTGTGTTGCTTCCTTATTGTGCATGTCGCTTGGTGTTACGTGTTGATAAAGAATATATATTAATATGTTAACAATGGTGAAATTACTATTTATTTTGATAATTGTGTTGTTATCGAATATATTGTTGGTGTTTACGGATAGCTACTTGCTAGAGTGAGTTGAATTAAAATCTGTTAAATATGGATTAAAAATTCATACATATTAATGTAAAACATATTCTAAATTCAGTTCAGGAAACAAATTCAGCAAGTCAAAATCACAAGCATTGGATGCATCTTCTCCCGTTTTTGACCATAATACTGCAACAAACTTTTCTTTGGCATTAAAAAAATATTTGGATGTAAGTAAAATTTTCCATGTGCATTAAACACTTTTACTCTAAATGGAAATTACTGTTTCATGTGGCCTTATCATTTTAATAGGATGAATTTTATGGATCAATTGGGGTTGGGTCAAGAAATCAAAGAATGCAAGTTATCTTTGACACTGCTTGGAGGACAAGCTGGTTGTTATCGAAGTCTTGTGCGCCAAGTGTATCTGGTTGTAGTAAGTATTTGTTGGGTTATATTTTATCATTACATAAATAATTAATTTCTTTTTGCTTTGAAGCTGGTCATAACCAATATGACCATGATCGTTCAGCTACGTACATCAGGAATGGAACAGAATATACTGCAAATGAAGGGGAATATGTTTTAAAAGGATTTTACTCTACTGATAAAATGAATGTATGTTTTTTTATGTTTGGTTTGCACATATGATGGTATATATTCATTTGTAGTTTGGTGGTGTCAGCAAGGTGAATATGACATTTGTGGAGATGACTGATGTTCCGCCAAGTTACCACGACATGAAAGCAGATGGTGTTATTGGGCTAGCACCATCTTACAATGGTGAAATAACACTACCTGAAAAGCTATTTAATCAAAATAATATTACGAAACCAATTTTCAGTATTTATTTGAATAGGTAAAAGAATTAAGTATAACTTAATTAGTAACTAATTAATCAAGAATATTTCAAGAGATTATCAATCCAACCGCGGCGGAGTCATTACGTTGGGGGAAATTAATGCAAAGCATATTCATAAGACTGATAATGTTCCTGACGAAATCACGTACGTACGTGTTGATGATTCCCTAGGACAATGGGCATTCAAAATGGATGGGTACAAGCAAAATAAATTAGTTGATTGAAATACATTGGGGTTTCTTATTTTAGGGTTTCTTTGAATGTTGCAGGGCACACAGTCCCTCTGTGTGTAAATGACTGTAAGGCATTTGTTTCAACAGGTGGTATAAATATATATGCCCCTCAAGATGCGGTTAAGGAAATAAATTACCGAATTAACGCTCAACCGGATGATGGAAAATATGCAATCGATTGCGATAAAATTTTAAAGCTACCGCCGTTTAACGTTATCATTGGGGGTAAAACCTTCACTCTTAAGGGAGTTGATTACACACATAAGGTACACATACATATCTATTAATGTGCATTGCATTGATTGTTTGTTTTATTATTTACAGGTTACAGTACGAAATGTCCAGAAATGTTATTCAGTTTTCATGGAAACACAAACGCCGTCTGAAACTGGTTGGGTCTTGGGTGCCTCCTTTCTCGCTCGCTACTTCAGCATTTATAACTTTCAATCCCGTGTTATTGGTTTTGTGAGGGCTGCTTAAGCTACTCTTTGCTCTGTTTCCTTATTTTTAATTTCTGTATATGGTAGCTATACAGAATAGCATGTTTATACCATATGCGGTACAATTCAATATTTCATGTCTATGCGATTAAAATATACTGACACTTTTTATTAGGAAAGTAGTTATTAGTTACTCATTTGCATGGTGCGATTAAAGTAGTAAAACGAAAAAAAAAAGAGGTTAAAATGTGTATCTTACTTGATTTTCGAAATCCAATGAAGCAAATGTTAAATATGCAAAATTCAAATCAATGGTGGCGTTTACGGAAATTACCAATTTGCGCGTAAAATTATCTACTATGGCGGTGTTATTTATGCAAATTATAGTTTTCTGCGTTTTCGCAAAATTTGCCATGCTTACCTTCAATGTTTTGATGTTAAAACCTGTAAATGGCCATAAAGGTGGATGGGTATCATTAAATAAAACTTCAGAAATTGATTTAACACTTTGCTTATTTTATTGATATTATGAATAAAAAAAATATGTGTATTTAATTTTATATATATATAAATATTGTTTAGGTTTTAGTTTGTCTAATAATAAAGAGAGGGCGTGCGGAATTGAGACTGGCAGTGAGAACAAGAAAGAGTGGCAGTGAGAACAAGAAAGAGTGGCAGTGAGGACCGGACAGTAGGTGTGTGCGGACGCGGTAGAGAGAGAAGGTGTGTGAAGAGGTTAGGAAAGCGCATGGTGAGGAGTTAAAGGAAAGAGAAGTAGCAAGCGAAGAAATATAGAGGGTAGTGAGTAGAAGTAAAGTTAGTCAACGTATGTGACTCTTTTATTACCACCCGTTGTTGGACGGACAATTTTTTAAAAGATGTTTGCGAGAGCAAACATTGCTAGATTTGGTTGACCAATGCATGCCCAAACAAGTTATCTAGACGCTCATTAAAATATGTATTCATAAAATTACGCAAATTAATGAGAACTAAATGTTATGATCAAAATTACTTGAATTAATGGGCATGACATTTGTCTTCCACTGCTGGCTGCTCGGTAAACATTTCTCGTGTTTTTTTTTGCCCTAAATCCGAGGTCAAACCCATGATTTTACTCACATACAAAGTCGCTATTATTTTAATATTGATGTCCCGATTATTTTTAATGTATGTTTTCATATGAATATGTGCTAATTTGCCCACCCACCTCCCTAGCACAGTTAAAAAAAAAAATAAAATAAAAAATAATGCACATTGCAATAGTTCTGCCACAACTTACTTTCAAGATCAAATACTGCTTATTAAACAAGCTATATTAAGAAGTTGTTTTCATATTTGATTTAAGTTCTCGAATTAAAACGTTTTTGTTTCGCAAGTTTGCCCACCCACCTCCCTTGCATCAAATTTGTCGCTTCTCTTAAAAATATATTTGTCTTCAATGTGATTTTCTATCATCTAGTTAAACCATTAATGAATTTAGTAACAAATATTCATAAATCAGGAAGATATTTAAATCTTAATTCGATGAAAATATTTGATCTCAAGATCACCCTCAAATTGTAATTTATGTATGTGATACATATTTCAAATTAAATAAAGAACATTTTTAATTGTCATTAAATCTGGGAATATCCAGGAGTTGATAGTCAATTGTAAACTGATAAATTTTAAGTAGTATCGTCTGCAGACTATTGATTAATCTACAACCAATCACAATTACAATTGTGGCTTACAATGTATGTAATTAAAAAATAATTCATTAAAGTAGTATATTCATAATTATATTGTGATCGTTGTAAGATTTGTATCATCTTATATTTTACGAATGACACTTGCTTGTTGTTTTGTTCCAGAGCAGTTTTGACTTCTTGCTTCCTTCTTCAGTTCACGAAAGTCAAGATTATATTTGAAAATATTTAATTCTAATTGCTATCAATTTAAAGAATAAAGTAGTACTTCTGAAAAATTTTGCTGGTCAAATCCGGGACACTGCCACGGTGAACACGATCTAATTGAGAAACGATTGTAGAGTATTACTGATGATACGGGTAGTAAGTATTTAACTGCTTTCTTTGCATTGTCTGAAATCATAGCCTAACTGAATGCCGACGTCCGATATGGCCATCGACTGATAACAAAACTATCTAATACTGTTGATAAACGATGATTGATGGTCGATTATCGCATGTTGTTTGCTGTCGAAGAAACCTAACCATGCCGCGCGCAAGTCCACACGGAAATGACCAGATGCTACGATATATCTATATTACAAAGCCAAAATAGTAGTTATTTAGTTATTTTTGCTTATGCATTCTGATAGCTAGAAATGATTTTTAAATTTGCTGGAATCTTGGAAAATCAATTCATTTACGTAAAGGCTTAACATTGCATTACAAGTGCATGTCTGTTACAAGATATATTGCCCAAAAATCTTTCTTCGATTTGTTGTCTAACTTAGTAGTTGCTATTTTAATTTACTCAAAATAAAATAATATATGTGTTACTTTTGCACTATGAAATGAACCAATTTGTGTCCTTCTGGAAAATGTTGGGCCTATTTGATCATTGTCATATATTTTAGTTTTTCTGAGTCTCGTTTCACCATTCTACAACTCTACCTTTTTGTATTCCATCTATGCTATTATTCCTTTTATTCGTTCTTATTTTACAACGCGCCATAATTGTCTTTGAAATCATCTTCTATTAAATAGAAAATCATTAGCCAGATATCTTTTCGTTATCTTCAGCTTTGCTCTCGTTCCAATGGTTTCTGATCCCACTCTGTGGGTTTCATTGTTATTTGATTTGTCGTTCATCTGAAGTACATGTTTAATATAAAAACCTTGTTACTTCCATGATTTCTTCGACCAAACGTTTTACCTCTTTTTTTTATTCTTATTTTGACGTTATTTCCGATTCTCTTTTTTTTTTCTGTCACGCTGTTTTTTTTGTCCCAGATGCTACTTTGTTCCAACCAATTTTCGCAATTCATTTCTTTTCAATTTGCTCTATATATACTTGTAATTTTGTTTTCTTAGCCCTAAATTACAATACATTCTAATATAAAAAATACATTAATTAAATTAATCTTTTTGAAATTCCCTTAAGTTATTGCAACCGGTAACCACTTTTATATATTATACTTTCGATACATCGTTCATAAATTGATAATTACACAGCGACTTATCGTATTGCATGTACAGATGTATTTCATGAAACTTCCTCCTTACTTTTTAAATTAAATATATGTTTTACTTTGTTGATAATAAAGCGATAATAATTCTTTGGTTTAGTTCATTTTTACTTCATCTAGGAATGTTCCGTGTGTTTCATTTTTAGTCTTGTTATTTTCCTCCAGGGTTAATACTTTGCACCCATTTCTTCTGATATCTTATCTTTGCTATTATTATTCACTTTAATCTTGTTTTACAACACGCCATGGTTGTCATTGAATGTTGTCAATGATAGAGAATCATTAAATGCTGGGATTAATATCGACATATATATTTGTACCCTTAACATTTGCTTTCAAGCTCATTATTTTCATCGTCTGCCTAGTTCTTTAGTATTAGCGCTGCTGTTTTGTCATTTATCTTGTTTATTCAATTAGTATGTATTTCTGAGTGTCATCCCAATTTCTGGGAATACTTATAGCTCTTCTTCTGTTTCTTCAGACCTCGTCTGAATGATATTTCCGATTCGTTTCCCTTTTCTGTCTCTCTCATTTTTATTACAGTTAGTAATGTTTTTATTTCAATGTGCCATTCTTTTCATTAAAATTGCCTTTTTTGTATCTTCCTCATTCTAAACTCAACTCAGTTTGTTCTTAAACTTCATAAACACTAGTTTCTTCATCATTTTTGTTTTTCTATTTCTATAATATTATTTCCTTACACCATATGCTTCTATATAGGCAAAAACTAGCTTTAAATATCAGTCCTACAGTGCCGTTTTGCAAAATTTTCATTTTCTTTTAAATTAGTTTGTTTGATTAATTGCGATGAGCAATATTTTTAATTAATAATTTTTAATGTTCACGTGTAAATAAATTCTACATATGATTTTCTCGAAATTGTTTCTAAACATACCCCATTCTATAATAGGATTATTCAACGACATTGTAATGAGCTTTAATAAGTTAATATTTGCTCATTGCTTTTACTTAATATACTTCTCGCAGAATAACAAATGTTTTCAAGCAAAACTAGTCTAGTGCTTCATATATTTCTGTAAACACATTTTTTTAAATTTGCATTTAATGCAAAACGTACCAAAATTATTTCAATTAGCTATTAAAATGCACGTATTCTATTTATTTATCATTGTATTATGTAAAATAACAAATCCCTAAAAGTTACTAACAACTTAGACAAAGTGAATTTTCATTTAGTACTTTAAGTAAGCATTAAGCAAAATATTGTACCCATATATATTCCATATCATGTTAAATAATAAGTAAAACTTGGTTTCTAATTAGTTAATAATACATAATGCATTCAGTATACATCATCTAAGCAGACATCAAATTCATACAAAATTAACAGAAAGTGTTTGATATTATTTGTAAACATTTATCACAGAAGCTCACTTAATTCAATAAAAGTATATTATCAAGAATCGACACAAAGAATTTTCTTTACTCAACAATTTTCCTTACTCAAATATCTATTACTACGAGTTATTACTGGAAATTTATTAATTATGTAATTTTTCAATGTCAATGTCCATAAATACGATAAAATGTGCTTACTAGCCACAAACGAATATGTTTATTCATTCGATTATATTTTTCCTAAGTAGGTGTATTTAAGGTACCCAATTTCATGTTATCATATTTCTGAAACACTTCATTTACCATAGATAAACATAGTATTAATAAAATAAGACTCACATTCCCCACAAACATCAAACAGGTATCTCCACAAAGCGTTGATATAATGTTGTGATTTAACTTGCAACATCTTTACACTGATAACTTGTACCATTCATTCTAAGCAGCACTATATAGTTGCAGAACTACACTTTTCACAAAATCAAATTGAGTTTGTTGTTGATTCCAATGTAATAAAACAATTGTATTATACTTCTGTACTTTCCTATTTTGTAGGTTACATCTGCTGCAATTCCTTTCCTTTTTATAAACCATACAATGTTCATAATAATGTGAGTACTGACACTTTAATTTAAATAGTAAGTTTAATAGTTATGGTGGTTCCTTTCATATATCTTGGTCATATTGACTTGATTAGATTAAATATGTGCCACATTTTAATTTTTACCTCCCAATGCAATAAAATTAATAGTTGTATAAATATTAGCGTAAATCGTTTTATTTGCTTCATTTTAAAAGATTTTTCGTTTTCGTTGATTTATTTATCATTGTATTATGTAAAATAAAAAGAAATCCCTAAAGGTAACCAACAACTTTACCCAAAATCAATTTTCATTCGTAAATATTCCTTTCTTAAGAGATTCTTTGTCGGTTCCAATGTAAGTTTTGAAATTATTAAATTGATTCACATGTACCCATCATAAGAATATGTCCGAAATCATAATAAATGTACATTATACGCACTTGTTTATGTTCAATGTGTATTTTACATTTGGATTGCTTTTAATCTCATATGCAATCATTTTCATAAATTACCAGTATACAACTAATAATTGAAAATATTGAAGCAACATATTGAATTCTCTACAACTGCTTCAATTTCCTTCTAGTCTCATTCTAGTTGTAATAGAAAGTTTTCAAAGATTCACAACAAATCTTATCCAGTGAAAGTAAATTGTTTTACTTTGGCACCGGTAATTAGTGACGTGTTAGGCTTTACATTTCCTTCAGCAATCTATTTCTCACCTGATTGTTGAAACAATTCATCAATACATTCAATACTCCAAATATTCATTTCAATGTGTCTAAAATCCAACACTACTCAAAGCACAATTCAAACATAACAATCTTTGCTTTCCTTCTCCTACCATATAAGCCATTCCTGCATCAACCTTAACCACATTCACCATAATACATTTATTAACTCGCCAGTGCATTCATATTTTAACGAGCCTCTCATTACTATGCTCCATCATTCAATATTCATTTACTCTCCACGGCTATGAAATTGAAATTAAACTAGCTTATGAGAAAGATACCATCATAAAATGCACGAATGAAATTATCTATGCAGCGCTAATATCTTATATATTCAGGAAAATTTTGCTGGTCAAATCCGGGACACTGCCGCAGGTACACGAGCTGACCGTGTTAAGATGCACGTTGATGGTACTTATAATTACTTGATCTCTCTCTCTCTCCCTTTCTCTCTCGTTCACACTTTCTTGATTCAGATATGATCAATAAACTAATTGACTGCCGACGTCCGAGATGGCCATCGACTGAGCGCAAAAACTAAGACTACACTTACTGGAGATGCGTTCGCATATTGTATCTGTTGAGTCTTCTAACCTTCTGCCAGCAAGTCCGCACGAAAATGACCAGATACTAAAAAATAATGCAGCTCATCGTAGTGGAGCAAAATAGCCAAACAAAGCCCGCGGTTATTTGGTAAGATAGCATAGATAAAGGTAGTGATATCATAAGCGAATTTAATGCTAGACATACCACAAATACATTTAATTGATTGCAAACATTTTCGGTTAGCGATTAGTAACACATTATAAAGTAACCATATATTTACATACCCATATTTAGTTAACAACACCATTTATGGATTAACATATGTGATTTCAACCTCAATAACAAGACATATCAACGCATAAGTGTAATTTAATGAACAAAATTAGATTTAAACTGTAATACATATTGTTTTATATCATATTTTTGCTCAATAAGCTCATACAAGAAGAATATTACCAAATATCACTTTTTATGTGTCTTCTCCTTCATCCTTCAAAGCATTTTTTTCCATATAAGTTCCACAAAAAACTACAATAACATAATAGCATTTCACTAATCGAAATTCTTAAACCTGCGCTGAGATCATTAAATGACCTCATTACTACATTTGTTTTTCATTTTACAAACTATTTTTACGTCATGTGAATTACATGTAATCATTAAAGATTTACTTACACACGGCACGTGGTTTTCACATTTTATAATACAGTTCACATGACTTTTTCCTCATTCATCATACAAAATTCATATGACACAGGGAAAAAACACCCTCATTTTAACTTGTACCTTCAAACTTGCTTAATATGTCCATAAATATACTATAGATTTGATTTCTAGTCAATTGTTGTATTTGATTGATATAGTTTAGTTCAACGTTCTAGTTATTATTTTTTTAATATTGAAATTATGTGTTTCTTACGATATCATTTTAATTAATTTTATTAGTTGCATTGGAATTCTTTCTTACAGCCAATTCAATAACTCAAATTTTAACAACTATCTGAACTATCTATCCAACTATCAGATCCATTACTAATCTACTAGATATTTCTGACGCTGTATATTTAAAAAATCTTATTAAGAATTGGATAACCTAATATTAATGCTCAAAATGTAGACATAAAATTGGCTTCATACTTTGGACATCCACTTACTTCTTTAATTTAGCTCCAAATAAAATTTGATTTAGCTTTTACCATATGTTTTATATAATTATATTTACATTATATATTCCTTTAAAAATTCTACTAGTTATTTTCTTTATTTTACCTCTTTCCATTTTAGTTATTTTGAAAACAAGCATTTTGGTATAGTGGTTTATTTGTTTATATCATTCACTTGTTTACAACTATCGAGTTCTGCTTTCGTACGTTTATTTTATTAGAAAGACCCAATATCTTATTAGAATAGAGTAGAATCATTTTCGCTCTCCCCATAAATATAATACCATTATTAAGAGAGTTCATAGTATGCAGTTCTTATAAATTTACTATTTCTTTTCCACCTCTCTCATCTTTTCACCCCCTGGCGTGTTTCACAGGAAAGTCCTTTCTACATATAAACCAATTTAAACATATTTCCTCATCACCAACCGCCTTTAGAAATTACACAAATGCAATATTCATAGTATTTTCCCCAACATTTCCATGGAAACGCATCATTGCAGTATGTTTAATTTAACTTTATATACCTTAAAGACCATTTGCTATTTTTCCGATATCTGGTACTTTCTCCGTCTTGATTTTGTTATAGGAAACTCTATATTGTATACCTTCACAAGATCCACAAAACATTGGTTTGTACAATGTACAAAAACATATGAATATATCAATGTCCCACTTTATCGATTGCAGATTTTTGATTCAATAGCATTAGCGAAAGATTGTTTTCCTAGACTTATACAATTTGCCACAATATTTTCCTTACTGTTATTCTACGTTGCCTCATTACTTTCATAAAAACAGACAACACTATTGTTTTTCAATAACGTATTTGTTTTTTTTTATGATATTGCAATATGATAAATATTTTATAAGAGCATTTTCTTAATGCAAATTACGATTACCTTTATCCCCAATGCACCCAAATTATTTTTGTTTTTATTGATTATTAAATTTTATATTGTAATGGTAATTCTAGTTATTCATTCAACACTCGTATTTATTTGCCAAATTAATATTTACTTTACTAGGTGTAATTAATTTTAACTTGTAAAATATTTAGGTTTGGGAATACCAATCCACTAGTTATTTTAAATCCAGTACTACGTTTCTAACAACCACTCAATGTTTAAACACAGAACATTTCATTCATTAGAATCATTACATTGATTAGATAATTTGTTTGTTTAAATTTAACTTACTGGACACTGTACAATTATGATCGTGACTATGTTACCATTCTTTTTGCTTATTTCATAGATTCCCAGTTTCTTTAACCATTGCAATATATGAAATGGCTTTGTTTCATTGCATCACTGCATTACTGTTGAGATATATTTGGGTTTTCGTTTATAATATTCTTCTCTAATATTATACCAACTTGAACATATCTCCTTCTATCCAGCCTCACCTTAGTAGTACATATAATAAGTACTGCATTTGTCTTCAAATATTTCCATTTCTATATATGAACAATTATTATTTTTGATTGAAGTATATTTATTTTGTATCAGGTGTATTCTTAAAAATTGATTTCATATTTATTTTGAAATTATCTTATGTTTCTATTATGTGCTTATCTATTTTATGTTTTCACTTAAGTAACTTTAGAAGTAAAATGACACCATACAACAGTTACTTATTTGATCAGATATGAACCATCATTTTCATTATCTTTTGTTATTATATTCTACTTTTGATGTAATCATATATCTATGATAGATAGTCTTTAATCATATGCCATACATCCGATTATTGGTCGGATTAAATTTGCGCAAATTAAATGTTAAATTGTACTCTATTTCCCACAATTTCAAATCCTTGTAATAATCATTCATTGTTGTTTTGTATTAATGTATGGAAAATGCTGTTCCTTACCAATTCCTTTTTTGCTGATTGCCGATTTATTTCCCGGTATTAAATGTAATTACTTCCTTTTTTTATTCTGCTTAACACAATAATAATATATTTCTGACGCTCATCCATATATCTTTGTAAAAATACAATTTAAAAGATATTCAATTTCTCTACGTGATTTTGTTGATTTTTATTCGTTATTTCACTAGACTTCCTTTGTATTTATTACACTCCGCTTTTCCAAATAGTTGATGCTTTAATACAGCATATTTAATTTAAATTATCAGTGCATGCTAATACAAGTATATACAGTTCATGTAAGTAACTTCATGTTATTACTCCAGCTTGTTTTTGCACGACACATTTTTTCGCTTCGTTTTGCATTTTGAATATTTTCGAAGACTTGTTCATATTTATGAACGCCAGTTTAAAATCAGTACTATTCCTCATTTTAAATTGTATCCTCATGCGGCGTCTTGTACTTCATACAATGCAATGACAAACCATATTCTATTATTTTCAAAAGCAACTTTTTAGTTCTATATGAACGTCCTGTTCAAGTTCAGGTATTTGCATTTTCATTTCCCTTAAATTACAATATATGTTTGCACGGGCAAGCTAGTATACCAATAAGCCCTACTTTCACTCTTATCATAAATAATATTGTACTGTAATAAGCATTGTAGGCTTTAATTTCATGTACGCAACTCTCCGTTACTGCTGTCATTTTAAAAAGTGTTTAAAATACGTCCTGTGGTACACATTATTCTACTCATGTGCAACTTCGAATGTCGTAATTGTTGATTATAAATCATTACCCGCACCTTAAAATTAAACATACCATTCAACATCACAAGCAGCGGAATAAGCATGCTGGATAGTTGTGCATAAGATAAACAAAGTTGGGGTTAATTGCATACACAGGTTTCGTAGGGGATTCACCTTTACCTTTTCAGGTAAAAAATTCATATTAACAATTATGTACCAAAGCGCTATTTTTCTTTCTCACCCAGGTTATAATACGCGATCATAAAGCATTTCGTTATATTGGTTTAATATTTCGAGGAAACTATTCCCATTGTTCCACAAATAACCCAGATTCTTATTTCGTATGTTTGTGCATGATTTACACGCTTCCCTTGCACTTGATTGCAATCATTTATGTGGCCACATTTACTTATCAACCATACCCAACTGGCTTGTTTCCTTCAAACTGGACTTTTACATGAAATTACTACCCCTACGGTCATTCGCAGGTTACTATATACCTCATAAATTTTCAAATCGGTGCAAATCAAAAAATCCTTAAATGTCTAAGTTGTATAATAAGAATGTGATAAATTAACTATGTGTACTTACTTGAGAATTCAATTCTGTAATCGACTCGCTTAATTCAAAAGCTTTAAGTGGCATTAGACAGAAAACAGCCGAGAGCACTCGGCAGAACAAACAGTACTCATTCCATAAAAAAAGTAAGGATTCAATATCGCAAGTGATGATTCGCGCGTTTCTTCCCTGAACGCGTCACTTTTGAGCACACCTATAGAAATCTCAAAGAGCTGAAAAATAATACTAGCACCCGCATTCCCAATCCACCCGACCGGATAAAGCACTGCAAATTGACTGTTACTTGGGTAGAATTATCATCAAAAATTAAGATCACAAACAAGTATATCCAACTGCTAAGAGAAATCTGATTAAAACACTTTCAAATAGATCATGATAGCATAGTTTCTTATTTTGTGGTTTATTTATACGTTTACCATTCAAATTATTAACAAACGCCAATTCAAATGTTTTCTGTAAGCAGTAAAATGTAAACGGTAATAATAAAAAATTAGTAATAGAAAATTAATGAAGGTTTGAAATCGTAAAAATCTAATAATGTAAAATGTTTTTTATGTAAATGCACTCACTAATAAAACTATTTGAAACTGAACGATACAAGATTGGTAAGTTTCCTGATGATCTCCAAACTTCAATGTTCATATAGTTCAACTGCTAGTTGCAAACTGACCCACGTTTCTTTCGGTTTCAAAAATGGCGAACGGATTAGCGACGATTTGGAGTTGCGCAATTGGATGAGCAATCGCATTGGTTGCGGGTCGGCAGGGCAAATACAGAAATGACTCTCGGTCTCGTGGTGAGCGACGTGATGCTTTACTTAGATAAGTATTGATCGATTTCTCAGCGGACGGGAGGACGGCCATTCGCTGCTTTGCAATGCTTAACACATAAACTTCTCGACTAGAAAAGTTGGAAAACGTGGTTGTAAAAGATAAAAAATGGTACTGGTACCGACGGTGTGTGATCCGTTTCCGAAACACGACGACGGGGATATCAGGGCGACCCCGGATTTATGAACCATCCTTGAAAATGTATATTCTTGCCGTCGATCTACATTCGCAGACGACTTGCAATATGCCTATAAATTACATGGTTAATGTGCTTAGGCCAACCACGATTTACCCTCATTCGGCTGATGTCCGTGTCTAACACCAGATTCTCTCTCTATCTGTGCTTACGATGCCTCCCAACATCTCTCAAATATCTCCTTTTATCGCGCATGTGTAAATGCTACACAGGGCAAATGATCAAATACATTCTTGCCTTTTACTGCTCCAACTCGGCAGACTCACTTTAATACCACCGTGATAATCGATACTGTGTGGACGGAACAACGCCTACCGAGATAGACGATTCGCGGCCATTTTGAATTCAAGCGTGTAAACAGTTTCTGAAATTTAAATATCTATTTGTTGCACAAAGATAATAGTCAAGTAAAGATTAAATATATATATATATATATCAAAAACAACAACATATACGTAGAAAACTTGAAGGATTAGTAATAATGCAATGAAAAATCGAGATCGAATGCAAATCTAAGATGGCTGCTAATGTGCTTTACCATTTTCTCGTTCCGTTTTCTCTTTCAGCCTTCATCGTGCCTCATATATAATTATTTCCGACCTTCAATATGCTATATAGATCTGATTAATGTTCATCTTCCCCAGTGAACGCTCGATCTTCGGATACACGTCGCGCATACGTGGCCATCGTACGCGCGACCCGAATTGGACACGTTCACTGGTAGAAACCAATATGGCGGCAGTCGGCCTGCTCCGTTTCGTCATCGCACTAACAGCAAGAGTAATATGGAAGAAAACTAGTTAAATAAAATAGCGAGAATTTAAATGTCAGAACCCAAAAACATCGCAAGATAGATTAAATAAAGAACTAGCTGGTTATACAAATCTGTGGCTTATGGGTGTATACACTGAGCTCGTCGTTGGCAGCTGTTTTTAGAATGCTGGCCGCGCCCAATCCTCCTCTCACGATGCACGCACGCCGCCGATGAAACACTGACTACAACGTCGCCTTTCGACCGCGGAGTTTATATAGGAACAAGCCCTCCTCAACGCCCCACAGTCCCCGTGCCATACGAATGATGTAGTGCGACGTTGCCAATGTTGAGTTTGTCGATGCGTGAAACACGTAGGCTTATTCGTGTTGCCTCACTTCAGCTAACCCAACAAAACATCATCTTTCTCGCTCACCAAACGTGCAAGTCACGCTGGGTACTTCTAGACGGTTCTAGAAAGTTCGGATGGTTGGATTGTTCCATTGTTCGTTACCTCGTGTCGGTTGTATTATCGACCAACTGCATGCATTCACGCAGTTGCGCACATAATGACTACTGAGAAAAAACAAGCATATTTGGCCTTAAACTCAAATATTCATTATAGATATAATTATTATTTTATGATGGATATCTAGTGAAACAACAATAAGAATACAGTCAAGAATAGCGTTTAAATACGTCACGAGGACGATTTGATTTGGGTATCGTTGGAACTTACAATAATTAACAATGAGTCACCATTTTACACTGCTTATTCATTAATCAATTGTTCAAATAGCACAATACAACCTGGCAACTATAGAATTGACTACTGCAAAGATTTTCCAGGAATACTAAATATTCTTTAATGGCCTCTTCCAAAGAACCATAAATAGGCATACCTGAGTCGTCAGCCCAGGATAACATTTCAAAATGCGTTTAAGCTTCGCATTGGTAATTTCATGGTTAATTAATTAAGCATGACCGGTATAGTAGCAGGTATGAACTACGATTTTATTCTAAATATTCATATATGTTTACTGAAGGTATACTTATGTTAACCTTCAAATACTTGGTAATTTTCGACTTTGGCATTAAAATGTACTGTCTCAACATATGTAGCATCCACAAACAATATTTACTTACAATGAAGAGACGTTGCATATCAAAATACATGGGTCATAAGTCCATCTGAATATTGTTGTTGGTTCTGGAATCTTTCGTTTCTCCAATAATTTCTGAAGAACCAGTTTTTGTGATGTATTGCTTATGTGGCTGGGGTGTGAGTCGTGCCAGTGTATGAAGAAGGAATGTTCGCCTCCCTTGCAGCATTTTCAAAGAGCAGCTGCACTTGAACAATATGTACTGGATGCTTTTGAATTCGTGAGAAAATCAAGTAGCTGAACATCCAAATACTATAACATTTGGAGTAGTTTGGAAACGATTGCATTTACCATGAACTTACTGGTCATATTTATTTATGAACAATTTGATAACCTTGTTTTCTAATAATTTATTCATGCCAATTGGTGATTTGTAAACATGATATCATCCAATAAACATCTAGGAACTAATTTATTCTCCGCTTTGAAGCATCTAGAGTCCTACGAAACTGCATTGTAACTACATTTGGCATCATAGTTTAATTTCGGAGTTATTCCTAGTGACTACTCTTGGCTAGTAATAAGTTAGTGAGTTTCTGAAGGAGGACGTATAGTCTTCGGAACCATTAAATATGTTTGCGTTCCGAAGGGCCTTGTTTGTATGGCTGCTGGTTTCATGTTTAACCCGATTAATACAAGGAGTACCAGCTGTTGATGCTGATGTCGACGTAATTATTGTTGGTGCTGGTCCCGCTGGAGTGGCAGCTGCAACCAAACTAGACAAACATGGTATCAACGTCAAAGTATTTGAAGGACAGGCGTATATTGGAGGAAGAATACGCAGCGTCAAATTCGGAGATGCTGTCATTGACCTTGGTGCTGAATGGTGTCATGGAGAGGGTGGGAATATTGTGTACGATATAATGAAGAACTCGCAAGTTTTGCAACATGGCAACTATACATTCGATATAGCTGACTCGAATGGTAATATGGTTGCGAACGATTTCAAGCTTGAGTTACTCGACATATTTGATAGTTTGTACTCTGCCGATGGAGCAAGAAATACAAGCGAAGGCGAAACACTTGGTGCTTATTTTACCAAGGCATATTTTAACGTAATTAAGGAGAAATATGTTGATAAGCCAGAAAAATATGCGTTCGCAAGATTGGTTTACCACTCATTTAATAAATACATTTTAAGTTCGGAAGGATCATTCTCATGGTTTGAACCATCCGCTATTTCTGATTATAAAGACTGTGAAGGTGATCTTGCCCTGACGTGGAATGGGTTGGGTTTCAAAACAATTCTAGATACATTGATGCAGAGTTTTGATAAACAGAAGATTCATTTGTCAACGGAAGTTAAAAAAATTGCACTTGACGATACCCGTGGTAATGTTGTAGTAACTTTATTTAACGAAGAGAAGCATATCGCAAAATATGTTATTTTTACTCCATCGGTGGGTGTGCTGAAACATGATCATAGTAAATTGTTTCAACCTTCCTTACCTCAAGAGAAAATCAATTCCATTAAAGCTATAGGAATTGGTGCAGTTATGAAAGTACTTCTTAAATTTTCTCAAAGATGGTGGGACCAAGATTCAACATTTTCTGGTATTACGTTTGTATGGACACAAGATGATTGGGACACATTGCCGATTCAGTTTAGAAAGGGACCAATTCATGTAAAATTGTCCAGAATTCAACTATTCAACCATTTTATCTTGTGCACGGCTTTTAGACTGGTTTATCATGGCTGACAAACTTTATGGGCATATATAGATTAGAAAATAATCCTAACGTCTTGTCTTGTTGGTTCACTGGCGAATTTGTTCCTGAAATTGAGGCTATGGTCGAAGAAACTTTAATCCAGGGTATTATGTTTACTCTGAACAAATTCCTTGGCAAAAATTATACAATTCAAAATCCCAAAGGAGTTATAAGGTATAAGGTGTAATTGTACAAACCGTCCAATAATATTTAAATCTTTAGATCGCAGTGGTATATGAATAAATTTACTAGAGGAACATATTCTTTCCAAACCATTACATCCAGAAAGTTAAAACCTTCGGCTAATGAAATACTCAGTCGACCAATTTTAAACAGAGCCAGTGTGCCTAAAATTCTCTTTGCAGGTGAAACCACTCACCCTTACCATTATTCTACTGTGCATGGTGCCATTGAAACTGGATTTAGAGAGGCTGATAGACTCATTGAAATCATGAATAAGAAATAATTGTTTTGCCCATCTTATGCAAAATATGATTGAACAATCTCATGGACTGTGTTGGCAAACTGAAATAACGCTTCAGGATCTATTTAAAAGATCCTTTTAAAATGTTGTTAATTTATTTAACATTTTATTATTGTTGATATATATAGAGACGCAATAAGGTTCTTCTTGTTGTTATTAAGACTAATTTAACCTATATATTTTAACGTATCAAGTATATTTCTTCTTCTTCTTCGTGAAAGTTTATCGGCTTGTATCCATCAAGCCTGTAGAATTTCCTATGAAACTATTACTTGGAAATTTATTTGAGATAATTTTTAACTTGTTCCACTAGTTTTATACTTCTTTCCAAATATATTTTTAAAGTGATAACAACATTTGCGTCATGACAGAATTTCAATACATCAATAAATCACGGTTCAATAGTAAAACATTTTTTACTCGATTACTCGATTGTAATCTGCCACCCCCGAGCACGTCACATCCGGTCAACACGTACTAACTTTAGAATATGTCCACCTTGTGCTAGTACTTGACATGTCCGGTAGAGCAACATCCGTGCTGTTGGTTGCCTATCAAATTCACATATTAATAAAACTCATCTGAATCCGAAAGCGAACCGTTTTCTATCATTGCTTGGAACTTTTTACCTCTATTTCGATAGTCATTTATTGATCTACTCATACTTATTTTTTTACCAGAACCATTAATTTCGGCATATTTAGAGTTCTTTAACTAACTTTCTAAATATATTTGCAATTATACCTATTGCCTGTATTAATACTTTCAAACTCTTCCAACTACATGCTATTTTTAGGCTATAACGATTAATAAGTAGTTTAGAGATAAAGATCGGAAGACAGCGATTACTGCGAGAGTACAATAACCAACTATGAAATTTGTGTTACATTTTTGGAGCAAGAACCACATTATTCTAGCAAATGCGGATTGCGTTGTACATTAAGAATATTATATGCATTTAAATAATATGTTTTTCAATTTAATACTTTTTATTTAGACTCTCGAAAATCTAAATAAATCTCTACGTTTTTGGGTGTAGTAAATTTTGAATTTAAAGTGTGGAAAGTTGCAGGGTTATTTGGAAATGCCGAATGTGTTATATAAACATAACCAAAATGCTTATGAATCTCATGATCTTGCTCATTCTGTTAAACTTTCAACATTTTTATTAAATTAAAAAAAAATTTCATAAAAGCGAAAATGTCATACTATATACTGATTCGTGAATCAAGACCTTCAGATACACCAAAAATTGCTGAAGTTGTCCGCAATGCTTACCTATCAAATGTTATTCCATCATTTGTTAATGCATTAACCCGAGAGGTATTACCTACTACAAGAAAAAATAACATTTAATTTGTTTCTTATTTATTTTTAGGTGACTTTGCAGTTGATAGTTTCATGTGCTGCTATCTTATTTATATTTGTGGGTGTTCCTTTAAAATATTGCTTCATTGCCATTCCGCTTGTATTGTTAGCTGTGTTGCTTGTTATGTATTCAGCATTCTATTTTAAATCTGCAGAGCTCCTTCATAAAAAACCTTTGCAATGTTGGGTAGCAGAAGCTTGTCAACCATTTTTTACTGAAGAACATTCAAAGAAAGCCCAGTACAGAATAATCCGTGAAAATAGCCATGATTTGGAAGAAATTGATGTTGGGAACTTATCTAGAAGGGTAATATTGCCACGCTTTTGAAATAGCTTTTACGCTGATGTATATAACTTACAGGTAGTTGGGACCATAGCAGTGAGTAATTTTAGTTTACTTGACAATTCAGCATGGTTGTTTCGGCTTGCAGTTGACAAAGAGTAAGTAATATATCAAAAAATTATAACAAAATGTATGTTTTAAATTTCAATGTGTTTCCTAGATTAAGACTGAAAGGGATTGGCCATTCTTTAGTGGAAACTGTGAAGCATTGGTCAAAACAAAAGAATTATGATCGCATTTTGCTTGCAATTTCCGAATGCCAAGAAAATACTCGTCAAATGTTTGTCACAACAGGGTACGAGCAGTATTTCTGGTATTGTAATGTTCTAGTTTAATATTGACTTCTTTCAGATTTAACATGAAGCAGATGTATCATAAGCAACTTATTGGAAATGTATTGACGTTACTTATGTATCAGTTGGAGTGTGATTTGCATAGGTATGGGCATGCAATGTGAATATAATTGTATAAAAGAATATTTTTGCTCATAAGGTTTTTAAGGTAGGCTTTTAATACGAATTTTTTTATACAATAAATCTTGTCAGAAATAAATGACAGGTAAACGTAGAAAATTCAGTCTAAAATCCTTTCTTTTGATATACTAAGCAGTCATGAAATGAGAGAAAGACCATCCCATTAGCTTGATGGTCTAAAACTGTTTAAATATCAAATTCAATAATAATTACTGGTACACATAAGAGCTAGACACAAAAAACCGTAGTGAACTTAACATAACACAAAGAATAATTAAAATTAGCATTAAAATCAAATAAATAAGTATGCTTTGGTTAACGGAAACCACAAATTGAAAGTGCGACGTTGATACTGTGGACTAGTCAGTGACACTCTATAAAATGAATCAAATGACATTTTAAAATAGTAATTTGGTAAACATTGTTTTATAATTTGACATCTTAGCAGTTAAAGTCATCCGCGGCTGCTTCCTCTTCAACTTCAAATTCTTCATCGGCAGTTGCCTCTTGATATTGCTGGTATTCCGATACTAAATCATTCATGTTCGACTCTGCCTCCGTGAATTCCATTTCATCCATTCCTTCTCCAGTATACCAGTGCAGGAACGCTTTACGCCTAAACATAGCAGCAAATTGCTCTGAGATACGCTTGAAGAGCTCTTGGATTGCGGTAGTGTTGCCTATGAACGTAGAGGACATTTTAAGTCCTACTGGTGGGATGTCGCATACTGCAGTTTTTACGTTGTTTGGGATCCATTCCACAAAATAGCTGCTGTTTTTATTTTGAACCGCAAGCATTTGCTCGTCTACCTCTTTCATCGACATGCGTCCTCTAAAAACAGCCGCAACAGTAAGATAACGACCATGCCGTGGGTCGCATGCCGCCATCATGTTCTTAGCATCAAACATTTGCTGAGTTAACTCTGGCACAGTTAACGCTCTATACTGCTGACTGCCACGTGAAGTCAGGGGTGCAAAACCGGGCATAAAGAAGTGCAATCGAGGGAATGGCACCATGTTAACTGCAAGTTTCCTTAAATCAGCGTTGAGCTGGCCGGGGAAGCGAAGGCAGGTCGTCACGCCGGACATGGTTAGCGATACGAGATGGTTGAGGTCGCCATAGCTAGGATTGGGGACCTTGAGTGTGCGGAAGCAGATATCATACAATGCTTCGTTATCAATACAGTAGGTTTCATCAGTGTTTTCAACAAGCTGATGAACCGACAGCGTGGCATTGTACGGTTCTACGACCGTATCAGAAACCTTAGGGCTAGGCATGACCGAATAAGTGTTCATAATACGGTCTGGGTATTCCTCTCGAATTTTGGAGATAAGAAGAGTACCCATGCCGGAGCCAGTACCGCCTCCCAAAGAGTGGGTCAACTGAAAGCCCTGCAAACAATCGCAGTTCTCGGCTTCTTTGCGAACAACATCAAGGACAGCGTCAACTAACTCTGCACCTTCGGTGTAATGCCCTTTGGCCCAATTGTTACCAGCTCCGGATTGACCGAAGACAAAGTTGTCGGGGCGGAAAAGTCGACCGTAGGTACCCGAACGCACGGCATCCATTGTTCCCGGTTCAAGATCCAACAATATAGCACGGGGAACGTATTTCCCGCCGCTGTGTTGCGAAGCAACTGTAAATTACAAATGTTAATTAGTGCACATAATATTAAAAGTCAGAATACGTTCGTGAACAGGAAACAACGTCTGAACATTTATTTTTTAAGGAGTCTTACTCATATGTGTCAGTGATTCATTAAATGATGATGATTCGAAATTGATTCCCATAGAACAATCTATTTTACATATAAATTTATTGCGCTGCTGTTCAGAGATGTCATTACGATATTTGTAACAAAGCAAAGTCGTATAAACTCGTATATCACCTTTTTATTTCACTCTAGCAGTACGGATAATAAGGGAGCAACTTGCCAAATTAACGACAAGCATTGATTTTGGAAAACGGGACGACCTCATGTATAATAATAAGTATTTGTAATTATATTAATCGTGGGTTTTTGCTTATACCTGTGGCTTCATTGTAGTAGACGTTGATTCGCTCCAGTTGCAAATCGCTTTGGCCCATGTACATGCCGCTCGGATCGATGCCATGCTCCTCTGAGATGACTTCCCAAAACTTATAAACAAATTGAATACAATTAACATGAATGATTCTAGGTCCTAATGAACATTAAAAATTAAGTGATACATTACTCTTGTCCGTGTTTAATTAACATCATTCCAGCTTGTTAAGCTATTTTAAAATTCCTTTTAAACAATACGAGTGATTGAGGCATACAGCGAGTGAACGCGATTAACTTTACGATGCAATTAAAATTTTACGGTGTAAAATATTTCTTCATGTTTATTAACGTTCATAGTTGAAGTCAACGGTACAAACTTAATTCGGGTTCAAGAACTGCACATGACAATTAATGTTATCTAAAATGCCGAAAGCGCTAGTTTATTGCAAAGAAAAGTTTTATACCTGTTTTATATCAGAGCACAAAAAATGAGTAGAAAATGTAAGCAATATTAAAGAGGTAAAGGGTTTGAGGATAAATGTAAATATATTGCTTGTGGCTGGATGTACATTCCTCTATTTGTAGCATTACGCGCGATACTCGTACTCTTTGAGTAGAAATACAACAAGAAGCACGAGGTATGTGATGTATATTTATATCTCAAGAGCGGCGAAACAAAATTATCTCCATCGGTGTGCGGGCGCATAGTTTGCGTTCGTTCAACATCTTTTCAAACCCCAGCATCGTCTCCGTTCTACCGGCAGTATTCATGCCTTGCTATATTCAGCGTTAAAAATAAGCACACAAGAAATCTTCAGTCTGCAGGAGTCGACGAGCTTAAAATATTTGGAATTACCCCTAAGTGAGTGTTTTTAAAATAGATTGCTGCAGACGCACTGTCGTTCTCTTGGAAAGCGTGGCTACAGCTTCCGTTCTAGATGAACGAAATACTGTGCATTCAAGAGTACTTACTGAAGAGCAATTATGTTGTTATGGTGTTGTGTTGAATTGTTAGATGTTGATTGTAAAAAAAGTGTCGGCAAAGTAGCCAGTATACCAAGATGCGAGAACAACCAAGAGAATTATGATATAATGGATGTATGTGCGGCTGTTTAAAAGAAAGATAAGTCGTATTCATTCAACGACCTCAACCGCAATCCAATGAACTCGTCATTTTTAATGTATCGGTTGGATTGGATGAGAAGATTTTTTTGATTTGTGTATCTATGTGGAGTAATATGTCTTGTTACAGATTATATCATGGGCAGTTAATACTGTAAGCATTTCCCCTTTTTTTTTGGGAAGTATTTAATCAATATAGTGCTGTTATTGAAAATATAGTTCGGTAAATTTGTAAGCCCCTAAGTTCAGTTTCGAGATTTATATGTGGTTATTCTAAATGCTGTTCCATTTAAAATTTATATGTACATGAACCAACTTGTTTAAAACATATGAGATTCTAGTTTAATCTAATGTTTATAAATATAGTATACCGCAAAGAAGGTGGATACAAGGTGGAGGTGTGTTCCTGTGTGCCTTCACAAGTCCACAAAGTGGACCAAACTTATTTTCAATGATAAAGTTTCTATTAGCGATAAAACATGAATACATGAAGCCAACAAAGTTCTAAGGATTATTGTTGTTGACCTACCTTGGCACCAACTTGATTTCCACATTGCCCAGCTTGGAGATGCACAATTTCCCTCATGGTGGAACTGCCTGTGATGATTCCAAGTTTGAACCCCTGGAGCTAAGAGCGATGCCAAGAAGCGAACTGAAGCAAGTACGCCTGCGGTGGGCTCGCACAACTGCAAAGTAGCTTGTTGCTCAGCTGCCCCCACTACACAATATCGTGTTACTTAATTTACTCCAATAAAGGCCTGCTGATCCAGCTTGCGCACTTTTGGGCATCCTTTGGGTGGCGTACGCTCCTGGCTCCTGAGTAGCGCATCTCATTGCTATATTCCAGCTTAAGCACTGAAACCGCTTGGAACACGTGACATCCGCCTAGACATTTTGTATGTTTTTGTCACTAATTTGGATAAATATAATACACGCACTACGCGTTCTAGCCACGCTCACTTCCTTATCACGAATACTTCATCTTATTAGCGCAATAAGCCAACAACACACCAAGTGTTATTCACCTCTGTTTTAATTGACAACACGTTTAAATATATGCCGGGGTAATTTATGAACATTTTCAACTTATTGACTTGACTTCGCCTGTCAGACATTCCACCGAATTCTGGGCGTATTTCAATTACGTTGGAAATTCCGTGGCAGTTTTTAACATGGAATTTTATCTTATCATATTCTGATAATACTTTTACTTTTTTATGCGTCACTTCAAAGTAATTTGCAATTTAAATAAATATTGTCGTAGACTGAAATAAAGTATGACAATATGGATCAAGTGAAGGAGGATTTTCTCTCCATAAAAAAGGTTTATCGGGATTTAGGTGTCACTCCAATAACTGTGAATAATCCTTACCAATCTCATCATTAGTATGCTATTGAAATAGCAATGAATTTGATGATGATGGTACCAATTTCGTTATTCACTCATCGTCATGTTATTTACATAGAATATTTAACTACACTTACATTGCACAGTCCGTACAGTCTGTTCCTGTGAGCAATATCATATTCCACATTTTTTATGTAAAGCATTTAATTAGCTTTTCATATTATAGTAAGAATCATGTATAAAATTGTATCGCAAAAACCTGTTTCACGTGATTTACACACAAAACTCCTAAGCAATTGTCATTGTTAAGTCTATGCACTTGACTTTGATTGATGCGTTGTAAATTTAGTTTAATAATTGCAACAATTTTTTTAACCTACAATTGAGATATAAGCACAGGTCAACATTGAACATTTTTATATTTATTGTTGTCGTTGTATTTTCATTGCGGCTTGATACTAATGTACAAATGCGTACAATTTTAAAAATAACAAATTGCACATTTACTACAAATATTACCGGCTAACATTATTACAAAGCCAGTCAATTTGTTAGTTTCTGATAGTTTGATAAACAAAATATTCAAAAAAGTGTACGAGATTTTCAACTAATGCCATTAGCATATTCTCAATAAGTGAAATTTCAAATTTTTGGGAATTGCTAAAATTGTACCAAATGACATTTTAAGAAACATTTTCTAAGTTTTTTTTTGAAAAATGGTAGAGCAATTTAAGCTAACCTTTGAAGCTCAATTGGAACTTATCATGGCTCCACCTATGGCACTAATATGGAAACTTTTTAGTGGTTTATAGTTGAAGAAAAATATGTGTAGGTATAATTGTTACTTTGAATTTTCGCTGCTTTACTGTGGTATTTTTTGCGCGCAACAGTCATTTTTAATTTAAATTCTCGGATTAGGTTATTAAATAATTATATTCTTTATAAATTTCGTTATTATTGTGACTTTTGTAGGAAAAATGATACTTGGCAAAACTATATGCTTTATGCCACAGAGCGAATTAGTAAGAATGAATATGGAATAAAATAAAATCATTTGCGTTTAGCTTTTTCCAACAAGTATATTGGAAGTTTAAAAGAAGTTTATAATATAACCAAACAAAATATTACTAAGCTACATATATTCCTTGAAAGAGAGCACTGGTGTTTCCTTTTTACAAAAGGTGACTTTTACAGGAATAATAATTAGCATAATTACGTGGTTTTTGCTACAAATTGAATAAATATCATTTAATATAAAATTAAATATAATTTATGTTTATGTGTTTTATAAAAATATATAACAAAGATAAAACTTCATTAAATATACATAGGAAAATATTATTAAACTACATATTTCTCCTGAAAGAGGGCACTGGTCATGCTTTTTACAGAAAATGATTTTTACAGGAATAAAAATAGTTAGCATTATTACGTGTTTTTTGCTACAAAGTGAATAAATATCATTTCATATAAAATTAAATATAATTTTTTTAACTTTATTAATAAAAAATATATGTAGGAAAACGACTTTTAAAATTACATGAAAGATATTAATGCATTAAATATTTCTGCTGAAAGAGGGCACTGGTTGTTCAATTTACAGCTACGTTGACCAGGCATATAAGCTAAGCAACTTCACAACACGACGTTCGCCTGTCAGCATTTTTATACATAATTTTTATGACCATTTATTACATATTTTCCTAATTTTTATATAAATTTGTATTAAATATAAGTAGTTTAACACCTATAGTTACAGCAATGGTATTATTAGAGAACGACGCAGTAAGTCATCAATGCAACTATACAAAATAGTTGAAACATTAACCTGTTTATAGTTTTTGACAGAGTTAACAAAATTATTCCAAAAGTCTCGTGCTAGTGGTTCAGTCAGCATGACATTTAAAAGATGTAAGTTGAACGCATTTATTATTGGATTACTCTTTTAACTAATTTGATTATTCAGATGATGGTCATGATAAGCCAACACCTCGAGCAGGAAAACCACCACTTCCTGAACCAACAGAGTACATGTGCCTCATAAGAGCCAAGTCCAGGACAAAAAAGATTGCTACTGTTGTTCACCAAAGAGACATCAATAAATTTCAGGTGGCATATAGCAGCCTTTTGAAGGGAAATTTAGATGGATTAAAGAAATTAAAGAAGCCGAAGACAAAAACAAAGGCTGAATAAATAACAATTGGTGTTCAAGTCAATGTAACTATACTGCTACCTAAAATATTTATTGTTTTCATGGTGCAGAAAACAGAATGAAAAATGTTATTTTATAAGGGATTACATTTTATTTATGAGGTTTAAGACATATTTGTGTAAGGTCAAGAGGAACCAGTTTTTCTCCATAATTAACAAAGCATTAAATATTGTATACTTTTGGAACATCAAAGTATTTGCATTTGCTCCAGAAATCATTTATGAGTCCATTGGATACAATGCAATCATTTGCACAACCTACCAAGTTAACATTGCTGTAGCATTGGTAACAGCTAAAAATGCACTCATCAGTTGGGTCAATGTGTGCCATTTCAATTCCAGAAAGTAGCATGATTGATATCATAGATGCAAGAAATCTTGCAGTGACTGAAAGGCAAACATCACATTGGATTGAATTTAATAAATCACTATGCTCTTGTATTGTTTTGTTTTGAGTAGCTACTATTAATATAAAGTACTAACTTATGAAGTTTATCTGCTTGCATTTCAATTGTTAAATTTGGAAATAAGGAAATATGATAATTCAATTATGTAAGAATGGTCTTAATTCGTATTCAGATTATATGCATCCAAGTAATTTTTTTTACTTTTAGTTATAAATCATGCAGGATGAACTATACTAATGGTTTTATCAAGATTTCAGGCAAAATGTATGGTACATGTCTCTGTTGTGTATGACTTCTGAGTGACAACTTGGTACTTCTGATACATACCCATTATGCTTTTGCATTGCTGTCCACGCGTCATCTCACGTAGCTATCGTTGGTGGTAGTGCTGGCTTTGGAGTGCATAGTGCCACAGAGATGCGCGCTTTTATGCTTCGGCCTGAAGCACCTGCTTCATTGCCACGGTACTTTACGGCTCTAAATCATAACGTCTGGCTGGAGAATGAAATTTCATCACATTTGGTAATCAATAAACGATTAGGCGCATAGAGATCACCACGATGACCATCGAGAAATAATTAAAACTGTACTACATCCCTTCTGTTTGGCGATAACGGGATTATTATTCGAGAATAATAGCTTTTGAGATCATGGTGATTAATTCAATGTTTATCGATAGTCCTTTACGCTTTTATTAATATAATCAAATAAATATGGTTGTTGCTTCGAATATGACACATGTGGTGTTAATAATCCTGGTGATCGCTTATGACACATAAGTTAATTAAACTTATGACAGCTAAGTAGAATAGTTACAACACTTAAGTGCTCTTTGATGGAAGGTTTTTAAGTGGAAAAAAGTTATTGATCTGCACTTTTCAGCCACTCAATGCTATACGTTGCTAGGCGTCGATTTTAATTGTTTATTCGACACGTCAAGGTGTGGAAATGGGTTTATGAGGACTAATTCAGACTAGCATTAACACTCAGAGAGCAAAGTGTTTTAGTACAGAACGGTTGCTCCGATGGCGGATGCGCGAGGCGAATCTGGCGGGCGGCGTATCAGCAAAAACCGTCGGGATCGCAAGCTCAGTAAACACCGGCGCGTACAAAGTGTTGTGGATGGAGCAGCCGAAAATTTTCAATTGTGCTGCGATCCGGACAATCAAGTGCGCGCAAGCAACTGTGACGCTGGGGAAATCCTGAGGGGTGGCATTACGGCAAACGGAAACTCAGCGCCAATGGTGGAGAGAGCGCGATATGACGAAGACGTGCGGATGATATTTCTATGTAATTATGTAACAAAGAGCCTGAAAGTAAAGCACGAAAAGTGGACGAGAATGCTACAAACTGACGAGTATAATGTAATTTTTTATTGTCTTGATAATATAGTAGTATTCATTGTTGGTTTTTCCAATTCTACAAGTACACCTCCTTCTGTTTGGTTGAGTTAACTACCACATTTTTTGTTATCCTCTAATGTTATTCATTTTAGAGGATTGTCATCGACTTTCTAGACAAACACATACATTGTGCATTGTTTATAACAGCAAACTTTAATGGTACCTTAATTGTGGATACAGTTTTACATCGTGTCCTTGCAATTAATGCCCCGAAAAATTGTTATTGTTTGAAACAATCTGTAGGAATTGTGGACAAACTGAATCCCGCTGATACGTTGATAGTCGGAGATTTTTCAAATGAACTAACTAGTACATTGGTCTCCATGAACGAAGAAGTGTTATTTCCACTAATTAAAACGCAGATTGCGACAAGGCAGTGGCCACCAATTGCACAAGAAAATGTTGATAAACAACTCAATGATTTTAATTCCGCGCTTTACCAGGTACACTAAATAATGACAATAATAGCACATGATAATAATGATAGTCTCTGCTAGATGAAGGGTTCTATGGAGGGAATCACATTATTGCCTCTTCCACATGAAATGAATTCTATTAAAGAATCAACTGAACGCCTACAACGCAATGAAATATTGGAAGATGACGTTGCGTTAAAGACACTCGTCGACTCGTACATTTCCAAATGGTGTACAATTGTAACAAATATTCTCAAAGCCTCTCCACTATTGCTTTTTGAGAATAATCAATATCCGGGCCCGCTACACGAATTGAGGTTTTGGACACAGCGTGAGAGCAACTTGAATAATATCTACAAACAACTTAAAATGCACGATGCTCGAGAACTTTTGACTTATGCAGAATTATGGCATTCGGCATATTTGGATAAATTTTACAACACATTTGCATTACTAATTAAAGGTATGCAAGAATCTAAGGAAATAACCTTATTTTTGTTAGGCTTAAAAGTGCATTTTACTAAGTTTGAAGAGCTGTGTTCTAATGAGTTGAAGGAACATATTGGTCCACTTCTGCATTGTATTGGTTTATTATGGAGAGAATGTAAAAGCTACCGAAAAAATGAACGCATTGGAGGTCTACTTCAAGAGGTGGCGAATTCATTGATTAATGCTTGTAATAGATCTTTAAATCCGCATTCATTATTTATGGGAGACGCAGAAGAGACAATACTCAAAATCAAACAATCTAGTAATATTGTTTCCTATTTTCTGAAAATTTATGAGTTTGTTAAAGTGGATGTTTCCGGTCATGTGGATGTTTGGCAATATTCAACCAAATCTTTGTTTGAGAGACTGTATTTGTTTCAAGACCGTTTACATCTTATTGAGAATCTTCTAGGAACTTCGCTGGTGTTTAATAAATTGGAAAAAATTGAAATAGGTGGGGGTAATGGCAGTGTGTTAACAAAGAAAATTGCACAGATTTATGAGGAGTTTCTAACTGGCTATCTACGATTTCAAAATGTGCAATACAATGTTTTAGAATTAACGGATACTACAATTGTGCAGGACTATAATGTATTTAAACAAACTTGTGATGATTACGACAGCCGGCTGGCCACCATCTTTGTTTGGGGCTTTGCTGACTGCCACAATCTGGAAGCTTGTTACAAGTTTATACAAGTTTTGGGCGTCTTTGCACAACGAGTAGTGATCCAAACACAACTTCAACCTCATTATAGAAAAATGACACTGATGCTAGAGGAGGAGTTGCGGTTGGTTAGGAATTTGTACCACATAGATCCGAAACAAGCAAATGAGGATTACGTGTGTTATAAGGGACAGAATTATCCTCCGGTGTGCAACAAACTCCGTACGTTACAGCAGCTGAGAGTTCGTGTCGAGAAGCAATTGAAAGATTTTAAACAAGTGGCTAATGATAAAGCCGACACGGATTTAATCTACAGCGGTGAGGAATTGGTGCGGATTTTAATTGAAGACGAAGCAGGGGTAGTTAACAAGTGGTTGCTGACGATTCCGCCTGTGGCTGCGGAAAGCATCAGGAATTCAATAGTCGCAAAGCAGGGAAGTCAGTGGATTGTTAATATCGATGAAGAGTTTCTCAAGCTATTGAAGGAGGTGAAGTACGTGCATGATTCGGAGTGTTTTGATCGACTTGGAGATGAGGTTAAGGTGATTTATGAGCGGTATGATGAATTGATGCTCACTTTGCAAGTTTTAACAGAGTGTGTCCATCACTACAATTACATATTAAAAGTTATCAATAAAGAGGAAAAGGATATTATTTCCGAAGAACTGGAAATGATTGAAAACGACTTTTATGATGCTGAAAGTGTTTTAACATGGACACAAAATAGTAATTTCTATAAAAACTACCACAAATTAAACATTTAAACAACAATATTTTTTTAGATTTAGAAAGAGTTAGAAAAATGCATCTCAAGGTTAAACATTTGTATGATCGTATAATATCTGCGGATAAATATCGGAAATCTTTTGAACGCTCTCTTAAGTTTATAACACGTGCAAGTATTTTTGATCGGAGAGGCGAAATTATTTCTCTTTTTAATCGCGATGATGACATTAATAAACAATATCGAGGAATCCAATCTTTGAACAAAGAACTTAACATCATGCTCAAGACAAATTTTGTTCTTCTCTATGACATTCCTTTACCAACGTTGAATACCAAGGTGAGTATTGATATAATACGTTGATTTACTTTTTTCGTTTTTCCAGTATCTAGAAAAACATTCAAGAAAAAACTAATTTATATTCCTGTCCAGAAGATATCATACTACAATTAATTATAATGACAAATGTGACTTTGGAAAATTGTAGAGATTATTCATCTTCATCACTTTTATCTGAATTTTGTTTTAAAATATGACTCAATTGAAAAAGTTTTGCTCTATTATACAAGGGATTCTTTAAACCCTACGTTGTTCCTATTTATGAATCATAATGGTTGCTTAGTGGACAATTTATGGTTTTATGATTTTTCAGAAAATGGACGAACTGCAAATCAAACGCACCAAATTAAAATCGGATTGTTCAATTGTGAGATACGAGAGTTATCATGCACATCAAAGTTTTTACGATCAAGTTTACGCCGAACGAGTCGTGTCGGATCAAAAGTGGCAACAATACTTACGCAAAATTTATGAGGGACTATCAACGATCTTTTTGGACGCTATTCGATTGAATCTGAGTTTTTTCATATACGAAATGGATATCAATTTGAATGATAATCCGCTCTTTAGCATAACAGTCGAATGGGGAGGTTCACAAATTGAAGGATTGCCTTCTTTGTCTGAAGACGACCCGGATAATTTCCTTGTGTGTGTTGAAAGACTTGTCGCGGAAATCTATGCAATGCCAAATGAATTAACCATTATTCAAGAAGAAAACATTGCATACAAGGTGAGTAAAGAAGATAAAGAGGTGAGAAAAATGCACGACGCAATTCAATCACATTGCAAAGCAATGAATACTCGCATATGCGAATATCTCTCACAATTTGACATCTTCAAATGCATTTGGCTCGCTGATTGCGACCAACATTTGAAGCATTTTCTCAAATACGCCCGCATTATTACGATTGAAGATTGGCCTCATTTGAATGGCGACGACGATGGTCACAAACAAGTAGCGCGCACGCCCACGCTTGAGGAGTTCAAGGAGCAAATTTCATACTTCGAAGTTCTGCACGAAAAGGTCGCGCTTATCGAGAGCACGCGCGTGCTCCATGGCTGGATGGCGCTCGACATGCGCCCGCTCAAACATTCGCTGATGAACGCGATAAACAAATGGGCTCATGTTTTCAAGCAGCATTTGCACGACTGCGTACTGAACGGCATTACCGAACTTGAATTGTTCGTGACTCAGGCGGTGGAGGTCCTTGGGCAGCCGGTGGTGGTCGACGATGCCGACACGCTGGTACAAATCATGAGCTACCTGTCGAAGATCAAAGAGCGCCAGCTGATCACAGACAATATGTTCCAGCCGCTGCGCATGATTATCGATCTGCTAACTTATTACGATGTTGACTTTTCCGAGGCGTTATATGTCCGCCTCCAGGAGCTTCCCGCCATGTGGCAGAATTGTAAAAAACTTGCTGCAGTGGCAAAACAAATTATGGCCCCGCTGCAGGCAAGCCAGGTAAATGCGATCCGTACAAAGCTCGCCACGTTTGACACCCAGCAGGCCATGTACCGCGAGTACTTTAAGGCGTTAGATATATTTGATTATAAATGCGTCGAAATTTATCGCAAACTAGACAAGTGCAATGCAGACCTGAGCGGGTTAGAGACGAGCCTTGATAGATTGCGGGAGCAGGGAGTGCTGTTTGAATTGCAGATACCGGAGTTCAAACACGTGGTTGCCACGCGCAGGGAGTTAAAGTTGCTGAAAGCGCTGTGGGACTATGTTGTCATGTGCAATTCTTGGATTGACGAGTGGAAATTTACACCATGGAAGAAAATCGACGTCGAAGCAATGGATATGGATTGCAAACGCTTTGGGAAGGATCTACGTTCTATGGAAAAGGAGCTTCGCTCTTGGGATGTTTACATACAAATGGAGGCAAATCTGAAAAATATGTTAACGTCATTGCGCGCTGTTACTGAATTACAGAATCCTTCCATTCGCGAGAGGCACTGGAATCAACTTATGAAGGCTATCAAGGTATCTAGTAATTATAAGTAGTATGTTTTAAACATGGGCGTTTAACTGCTTTTCTTTGATAACAGACTCCTGGTCTAAACCAATCTTATTATACTGTAAGTAATATCACAGTAGAAATAAAATGCATATATCATTGACTTCATGCAATTTTCCATTCCTCATAATCTCACCTGTAGAATTTATGTCTTACTTAAAAATCCAAATGATTTAATCAGGTCAAATTTGTCATGGATCCTGAAACAACTTTAAATGATTTATTGACGCTACGCTTACATGAGCATGAAGAAGAAGTGCGGAACATTGTTGATAAGTCCGTGAAGGAAGTTACGATGGAAAGAACAATTAGAGACCTGGAAGAAACTTGGGCCTCAAAAAATTTTACTTTCGAAGTGCATGGACGTACCCAAATCAAGATTCTGATTGTTTCAGAGGAACTCATTGAAATTTTGGAAGATCATCAAGTGCAACTTCAGAATATGCTAACTTCTAAGTTCATCGAGTTCTTCTACAGAGAAATTACCGACTGGCAGAAAAAAATGTCCAACATCGATCAAGTGATATCAGTGTTTGTCGACGTGCAACGTAAATGGGGTTACTTGGAATCAATTTTCATTGGCTCGGAAGATATCAGAAGCCAATTGTCCACCGACTCCCAACGCTTCGACGACATAGATTGTAAATTTAAACGCATTCTCAAGTGCATGCATAATCAACCTAACATATTGAGTGCGACAAACGCGCTTGGTTTCTACGACCAACTTGAACATCTGCTTGCCGATCTCGTTCAATGCGAGAAGGCATTGAACGATTATTTGGAAACGAAGCGACTCGCATTTCCCAGGTTCTATTTCTTATCGTCCGCTGACTTGCTCGACATTCTAAGTAATGGAAATCATCCGGATTTGATCCAACGGCATTTAACCAAGTTGTTCGATTCATTAGCCAAATTAACTTTTGTAAACGACGGCGAACTAAGTGACAAGTGTGCCACAACAATGTTTTCCAAAGAAAATGAAGAACGAGTGGATTTTTACGCTGCCTGTGTGTGTGCGGGAAAAGTGGAAATATGGCTGGGCGCGCTCATTGACACGATGCGTGAAACGCTCCGAAAGTTGGTTAGCCAAGGAGTTATTGCATATGAAGAGCGCGCACGAGAAGTTTGGATCTACGAATATCCGGCGCAGGTGGCACTTGTTTGTATTCAGATCTGGTGGTCGACAGAAACAAATATTGCGTTTGCTAAGTTGGAAGAAGGTTATGAGAATGCATTGAAAGATTACAACAAGAAACAAATCAGTCAGCTAAACACACTTATTTCCCATCTTTTGGGAGAACTGGACGCGGGTGATCGGCAAAAGATCATGACAATCTGCACCATTGATGTACACTCGCGGGACGTGATCCATAAGTTGATAGCCATGAAAGTTGAGAATGCGCAGGCATTTCAGTGGCAGAGCCAGCTACGCCATCATTGGGACGTGGATCGTGAGGACTGCTATGGGAAAATTTGTGATGCTGAGATACGGTACCAATATGAATATTTGGGTAACACTCCGCGTCTGGTGATCACACCACTCACCGATCGGTGTTACATCACACTTACGCAAAGTCTGCATTTGGTTATGGGTGGTGCGCCCGCTGGCCCTGCTGGCACAGGCAAAACAGAGACAACTAAAGATCTGGGCAAGGCATTAGGAATTATGGTGTACGTATTCAATTGTTCGGAGCAAATGGATTACAAATCAGTTGGCAATATTTATAAGGGATTAGTGCAGACGGGAACGTGGGGCTGTTTCGACGAATTTAATCGAATATCTGTCGAAGTGCTCTCAGTCGTTGCCGTTCAAGTGAAAACAATTCAAGACGCCATCAAACATCGCGACGTGCGCTTTAACTTCCTGGAGGAAGAAATTACACTTGTGGAAACTGTGAGTCCACTCTCCTTTGGTGCATTGACGAAAATAATTTATGTTTGCTTTACAGGTCGGCATTTTTATCACTATGAATCCAGGTTACGCCGGCCGAACAGAACTCCCAGAGAATTTAAAGGCCTTATTTCGACCCTGTGCTATGGTAGTGCCCGACTTTGAACTAATATGTGAAATAATGTTGGTGGCGGAAGGCTTTCAAGACGCTCGCGTTTTAGCCAGAAAATTTATCACATTATACACGCTTTGTAGGGAATTGCTGAGCAAGCAAGACCACTATGACTGGGGACTTCGTGCAATCAAATCGGTGCTGGTTGTTGCCGGCGCTCTCAAACGCAGCGACCGACAACGGCCTGAAGATCAAGTGTTAATGAGAGCTTTGCGCGACTTTAACATTCCCAAAATTATTTCTGACGACGTACCTGTATTTATGGGTCTTATCCGTGATCTTTTTCCCGCCCTAGATGTACCCCGTAAACGTGATCCTGATTTTGAAAAGTTAGTGAAAAAATCTAGTATGGATTTAAAGCTCCAGCCGGAGGAGGGTTTTGTGTTGAAAGTGGTACAGTTGGAGGAGTTACTTGAAGTGAGACACTCGGTTTTTATCATTGGTCTTGCTGGTACAGGAAAATCCATGGTATGGAAAACTTTGTTCAAAGCATATGCGAATCAAAAACGACGACCCATCTATAATGACTTGAATCCTAAAGCGGTAACAAACGATGAGCTTTTTGGAGTGATTAATCCATCTACACGCGAATGGCGCGACGGCTTGTTTTCGGCAATAATGAGAGAACAGGTGAACCTCCCTGGCAATTCACCAAGATGGATAGTGCTTGATGGTGACATTGACCCCATGTGGATCGAATCACTTAACACGCTCATGGACGACAATAAGGTATTGACGTTGGCAAGTAATGAACGAATCTCATTAACGCCTCAAATGCGCTTAGTATTTGAAATTGCAAATTTGCGCACTGCGACGCCAGCAACAGTATCGCGTGCGGGCATTCTTTACATTAATGCAAAAGATCTTGGATGGAATCCGTATGCAGCATCGTGGCTGGACACTCGCTTGAATCCAACGGAAAGGGCATTGTTGTCCGGCATGTTTGATAAATACGTCCCACCGTGTCTGGAAATACTGGAAAGTAAATTCAAGAAAATCACCCCACTTGTTGATGTCTCACACTTATCTATGCTCTGTCACTTATTGGATTGCTTCCTCACTCCTGAGAATGTTCCATTAGATTGTCCGCGTGAATGGTTTGAGCTGTACTTCGTTTTTTGTACAATCTGGGCGTTTGGTTCGTCATTACTGCAAGATCAGTTTGACAGCCGCCTAGAATTTAGCAAATGGTTTGCACACGAATTCTCAACCGTGAGGTTTCCTCAAGACGGATGCATTTTTGATTATTATGTGGATGATAAAACAAAGCTTTTTGCGCCTTGGTCGAATCTTATTGAGAAGTACGAACTCAATCCCGAGCTGCCATTGCAAGCAACCCTTGTCGACACAGTGGAGACAAGACGAATTCGATTCTTCCTCGACCGCCTAATGGAACGACGTATTCCATGCATGCTGGTGGGTGCTTCTGGTTGCGGGAAAAGTGTGTTAGTCGCAAAGAAACTGGCCTCTCTGCCCGAACACTATCAGGTAACAAATGTTCCGTTCAATTTTTACACTACGTCTGAGATGTTGCAAAAAATTTTGGAGAAACCCTTAGAGAAAAAAGCTGGTAAGGTTTATGGTCCACCAGGCAACAAGCAGATGATATACTTTATTGATGATTTGAATATGCCCGAGGTTGATAAATACTTTACGGTCCAGCCGCATACACTCTTGCGACAGCATATCGATTATCAGCATTGGTACGATCGACACAGGTTGTCATTGAAAGAAATCCAGAATGTGCAGTACGTGACGTGCATGAACCCAACTGCTGGCTCGTTCACAATCGACCCACGCTTGCAGAGGCATTTCTGCGTATTCTCATTAAATGTCCCGGCTGGTGAGCCGCTCGCCGCCATCTACGGAGCGATTTTGCAGCAACACTTGCTTACGGGACACTTTAACGCCTTGGTTAATAAATTATGCGGGAGCGTAGTGCTGGCGGCGCTGGCATTGCATCAGAAAGTTTGCGTAAATTTCTTACCCACTGCTGTAAAGTTCCACTACATATTTAACTTGCGCGACTTGTCGAACGTATTCCAGGGGATGCTTTTCACCACTGCTGACTGCATTACGTGCAATACAGATTTCATTCGCTTGTGGATGCACGAATCCTTGCGCGTGTACGGCGACAAAATGGTCAGCTACAAAGACCTAGACTTGTTCACCAAGGCGTTGAACGAGATTGCTAAGAAAACATTCGAAGAGTTTGACGAGGGAAACATCATGCAGAGGCCGTTAATATTTTGTCACTTTGCAGAGGGGATCGGAGACCCAAAATATCTGCAGATTTTCAAATACCAGTGCCTAAACAAATTGCTTTCAGAAGCACAAGCCAGTTACAACGATCTTGTCGCTGCAATGAACCTGGTACTGTTCGAGGACGCTATGAATCATATTTGTCGCATAAATCGCATCTTGGAAGCACAGCGTGGAAACCTTCTGCTAGTGGGTGTGGGCGGTACTGGCAAACAATCGCTCACTCGACTGGCAGCTTTCATTGCCTCTCTGGATGTGACGCAGGTTCAACTGAAGAAAGGATATTCCATCAGCGATCTAAAGCTTGACATTGCGGCAATGTATATGAAGGCGGCCATGAAGAATGTGAGTACTGTTTTCTTAATGACAGACTCACAGGTGGCCGATGAACAGTTTCTTGTCTTGGTCAATTACATGCTTGCGTCTGGCGAAATACCGGACTTGCTGTCCGATGACGAAATAGAGGAGATGCTAGCATTACTGAAAAGTGAGGTAAAAGCAGCAGGACTCGCCGATACCAGGGAAAACTGCTGGAAGTTCTATGTAGATAAGGCACGTAAATTAATCAAAGTAGTTTTATGTTTTTCGCCAGTCGGTTCGACGCTCCGCATCCGGGCGCGCAAATTTCCAGCGATTATTAATTGTACCGCAATTAATTGGTTTCACGATTGGCCGAAAGAAGCATTATTAAATGTTTCAAAGAGATTTCTAGCCGAAATTAATACTTTACCTGGAGAATATGTACTTGGCGCCGCAGACTTTATGTCATTTGTGCACATTATTGTGAACCAAATATCGCAGATGTATTTGCTGCGTGAAAAGCGATATAATTACACAACTCCAAAAACTTTCCTTGAGCAGATTGCCCTTTATGCCAAATTACTTTCCGACAAAACTCTGGCTTTGAAACAAAATATCCTGCGTCTCGAAAATGGGTTGTTGAAGCTCAAGTCGACATCTAGCGAGGTAGACGCTTTGCAGGAAGTGCTTGCAATTCAGGAGGTTGAATTATGTCAAAAGAATGAGGCTGCCGATAAATTTATTAAAATTTTGGAAGCTGAGAACGAAAAAGTCGCCAAGGAACAAGCACTGGCGAGTGAGGAGGAGACGAAAGTAAAAATCATCGAAGAAGATGTCGCAATAAAAGCTAAAATGTGCGAAGAGGATTTGCGGAAAGCAGAGCCAGCGCTTGAGGCGGCAATGGCAGCCCTAAACACGCTCAATAAAAGCAATCTTACCGAGTTAAAATCCTTCGGCAGTCCACCTGATGCAGTAGTGAACGTGTGCGCGGCCGTTCTGGTCCTTTTCGCCAAGCGAGGAAAGATACCCAAAGATCGCAGTTGGAAGGCGTGCAAAATGCTTATGAGCAAGGTGGATCAATTTCTCAATGATTTGCTGTGCTATGATAAGGAAAACATTCACGCGGATGTTGTGAAAGCAGTACTTCCTTACATAAATGATCCGGAATTTGAACCGAACAAAATTCTGACCAAATCCATCGCCGCTGCTGGGCTATGCGCTTGGGTGATCAACATAATGCGTTATTATGATATCTACTTGGTCGTGGAGCCAAAGCGCAAAGCTCTACAAAAGGCTGTCTCGGACTTGAAATGCGCCAGACAAACACTAAAGGATCTTACGGAAAAACTGCAGCAATTAGAAAAACAATTGTCAGCACTGCGCGCTGAGTACGAAGAAGCAATTGAAGCCAAACTAAAGTGTCAGGTAGAGGCCGACGCAACAACTCGAATGATTAATTTGGCGCGACGACTAATTAATGGCCTGGCCTCGGAGAACTTGCGCTGGCGCGATTCGGTAGAACGCTTTAAAAGCTCCGTGCACAGGCTACCTGGCGACTTGCTTCTAGTTACGGCGTTCGTGTCGTACGTTGGCTGTTTCACGCGGAAATACCGCACAGAATTGATTAACCACCGCTGGGTTCCATATCTTCGGGCACTTGTACCGCCCGTGCCAATGACCGAGGATTTGGACCCGCTGACATTGTTAACTGACGACGCCTTAATTGCCAACTGGAACAACGAGGGCCTACCGACCGATCGCATGTCGGCAGAGAATGCGACAATTTTGTCGAACACGGCTAGGTGGCCATTGATGATTGATCCTCAATTGCAAGGTATTAAGTGGATTAAGAATAGATATGCGTCAGAGCTGGTTGTCGTCCGTCTTGGTACCAAAAATTATTTGGATACAATCGAGCGGTGCTTGTCTGTAGGAAACATTGTCCTATTGGAGAATATAGGAGAAACAATCGATGGTGTGCTTGACCCAATTCTCAGTAGAGTTTTGGTCAAACGCGGGAAGCTGATTAAAATTGGTGATAAAGAAATTGATTATAATCCTAGATTTAAGCTAATAATTCAAACTAAACTTAGTAATCCACATTACAAACCGGAGATACAAGCGCAGACTACACTGATTAATTTTACTGTTACCAGAAGTGGCTTAGTCGAACAGTTGCTAGCTGAGGTAGTTAATGCTGAATGTCCCGACTTGGAAAGTTCAAAAGCACTTTTAACTAAGCAACAGAATGACTTTAAGATTACGTTAAAAACATGTGAAGACAATCTTCTCGAGCGTTTATCTTCGGCTACTGGTAATATATTGGAGGATGTCGCTCTTGTGACAAATCTGGAAACCACCAAGACCACGGCTGCTGACATAACGTTGAAAGTTGCAGAGGCTAGGGAGACATCGGTAAAAATCGATGTAGCTCGAGAACAGTATCGGCCCGCATCCGCTCGAGCCTCACTGCTCTATTTCATTCTGAATGACTTAAATCGGATCAACCCAATCTACCAATTTTCGCTGAAAGCATTCACTTCAGTGTTTAAAAAGTCACTAAGCCTTGCAGAACCAGCGGATGACATAAAGCGACGTGTAGTCAATTTGCTTGACAGCATCACTTACGGAGTATGCATGTACACCAGCCGAGGTCTTTTTGAAAGGGACAAATTAATCTTTTTAGCTCAAATGACCCTACAAATACTTGCCCACAATCAGGAGATTTCCCCAATTGAATTGGACTTTTTGTTGCGTTTTCCTGTTGCGACAAATCTTACCTCTTCGGTCGATTTTCTCTCCAACGTGCTGTGGGGAGGCGTGAAAGCTCTCGCAAGCATGAATGGATTCCGTGGGCTTGATAAAGATATCGAGCAGTCAACGAAACGGTGGCAAAAATTCATCGATAGTGAATGTCCAGAAAAAGACAAATTTCCTGGAGAGTGGAAAAATAAAACCGCACTGCAGCGATTATGTATTATGCGCTGTTTGCGGCCAGATAGAATGACATATGCTATACGTGCTTTTATCGAGGAAAAACTAGGCGCTAAATTTGTTGAAGCACGTTCGATTCCATTCGACAAGTCTTATGAAGAAACCAGTAATTCGACGCCTATATTGTTTATTCTGTCTCCAGGTGTGAATCCACTAGTTGATGTAGCTGCACTGGGCTCCCGGTTAGGGTATACGTTTGAAACCAACAATTTCTGCGCGGTTGCGTTGGGACAAGGCCAGGAAGTAATCGCCGAATCAGCAATTGATCGCGCTGCAACTGCGGGCCACTGGGTAATGTTGCAGAATGTCCATCTGGTGGAACGATGGTTGCCCATACTCGAAAAGAAGATCGAACAGCAGTCTGAGCAATCACATCGCGACTACCGACTGTATATGACCGCCGATCCAGCGGCGAATGTGTTGCCACAGGGCATACTTGAGACATCAATTAAAATAACAAACGAATCACCAACAGGAATGTTTGCTAATTTACACAAAGCCTTAGATAACTTTAATCAGGAAAGCTTGGAAATGTGTACTAAGGAAGTTGAATTTCGTGCAATCCTTTTCTCTCTCTGCTACTTCCACGCTGTAGTCGTCCAAAGGCAAAAGTTTGGGCCGCAGGGCTGGAATCGGGGTTATCCATTTAACATTGGAGACCTAACAATAAGCGTCAACGTCCTTTATAATTACTTGGAGAACAATAGTAAAGTGCCATGGGAGGATCTGAGATACTTGTTTGGTGAAATAATGTACGGTGGCCATATCACGGACGATTGGGATCGACGGCTCTGCAGGAATTACCTGTTGGAGTACATGCAACCACTTCTATTAGATGGGGATTTGTATTACGCGCCAGGGTTCCGAGCACCTACCAACACTGATTTAATTGGATATCATCGATATATTGACGAACACCTGCCAGCCGAGTCGCCATATTTATATGGTTTGCATCCAAACGCTGAGATTGGCTTCCTCACTGGCACGTCGGAACTGATGTTCAAGACCATATTTGAGATGCAGTCGCAAAACCTAGCGATTGCTAGCGGCGTTGGCATGTCACGGGAGGAGAAGGTTCGGACGACGTTGGATGATATATTAGAGAAGTTGCCGGAAGCGTTCAACGTCAAGGATATGCTGGCCAAGGTTGAAGATCGCACGCCGTACGTCATTGTGTGCTTGCAGGAGTGCGAGCGCATGAACATACTCGTCGGTGTTATTCGCACCTCGCTGAGAGAGCTCAGTTTGGGTCAGAAAGGAGAGTTAACAATCACGCCGGACATGGAGATCCTCGAGGCGGAATTATTTTTAGACAAAGTCCCATGCGAATGGGCAGAGGTAGCGTACCCGAGCTTACTGCCATTAGGTCAATGGTGTGCTGACTTAAATTTACGCATTAAGGAGTTGGAAAATTGGACAACGGATTTTTTAATGCCGAGTTCTGTGTGGTTGGGCGGTTTGTATAATCCGCAGTCTTTTCTGACGGCCATAATGCAGCAAATGGCGCGGCTCAACGAGTGGCCCTTGGACAAAATGTGTCTACAAACGGAAGTCACCAGAAAGCAGCGCGATGATGTATCTAGTGCACCAAAAGAGGGCGCAAATGTGCATGGGTTGTATCTAGAAGGTGCTCGCTGGGACATGCAGCTTGGAGTCTTGTCAGACGCCATTTTGAAAGAGTTATTTCCTATGCTTCCGGTTGTTTACTTGCGGGCCATTACGCAAGATAAGCAAGATTTGCGACACACTTACGAATGCCCAGTCTATAAAACTCGCGAGCGTGGACCTACGTACGTCTGGACGTTTAATCTAAAAACTAGAGAAAAGCAATCGAAATGGGTTTTAGCTGGAGTAGCAACGCTACTGCAAATTTAGGTGCTGATTCGTATTTGTGCTTGGATTTAGCGTTGCAAAGAGTGGACTACTATTTACGTTAAAGTGTTTACTTCCAAATAATTGCTGTTGGTATAATTAAGTGGTTGCTTATAATAGAATCTCTTTGTAATAATCTAAAGCTCAGTCAAATGTGTCTTGATTATGTTTTCCGCTTCAACGAGATGCTGAAGTCCACGGCGCCTTAATTTTCTGGCAAATGCTAGGAATGCCCTCACTCTATCACGACCCTTCGCTGTGTAGTAGGTCGGATGAGATAAGCGGCAAAAAGCGAAAAGAAAACATAAAGAGTGAGATCATTGAGGCGATGAAATAAGTTAGTGAGTCACCTGAGTCTTTTATCGCCAGTGTGTGGATGGCCCATCCAATTCCGATACATTTGAACGTCGCCTCTAAGAACTCGCCATCCTTCACTTTGACATTGCTTTTGCAGGCGCACATACATATTGGCATTAGGATATTGAAGGCTTCCATGCTGGTTTCGTCAAACGATGATTTATAATTATCCGTCTGGAAAGAAAAAAAGTCTCGTTTATTACGCTCTAATTGAAAAATATCGACAGCTCAGGGAATTCCCAAAGTGCAGAAATTTAGAGGCAATTTTTATTTTTGAACTGGAA
>JAODGC010025064.1:7627-19055 GCA_027574925.1 Ecitoglossa quadriceps | reverse complement strand
GGCTATTACAAAAAATTTATAATTTAAAATTTAATAATTGATGTTTACTGAGTAGATTACCACGCCCAGTGTGACTAGGATATCATATTGATATCAATCAGTCTTTAAAACTGTGAACATTTGATTGTTTCTACTAAAATGTGCTTCAGAAATGTTATTAATCTTATTGAACCTCATTGGATATTGCAGAATGTCTTGATTTCAACGACCATCTTGGAACATGAGTATGAGTCTTTATCATACCATAACCTATATTCTGCATGTATACAATAAGATATTCTAAAACAACATTATAATTAGTTTGTATTTTTCTCTCTGTTATTTCTATCACCGCACAAGGATTGCGTGAATAAAACCGGCGTGAATGATTAACACCAGAGAATATTTACCAATCCAATGCAGTGCGTTGTATTTGTAATAACGCGCCAATGTAAACAATCAGATTTGCATAAATCGGATAAACGAATCCGGACGCTACGAACCACCGTAAATCGAAATGACGAGAAGAGCGTCAGTGGTGCGAATATTTGATCTCATCCCTTAATCACAATCTCGGTGGCATCGACGTTTTAAAAGATCAAGCGCACGAGTTCTCTTTGAGACTCTCCCAGTTCAGCGAGTGGGATGTCTTCCTTCTCAGTAGCATCTTATGGAATTGCAGTGTGCGGTATAATATCAAGTCGTTAGTGTTCGATATCGTTCCAATTTCAAGCAGCGTAGAGCCTGAGAGTATTTCTAAATACGATTGGTGGTAGCATCGCAGACGTGCAAATGCCAGCAATTATTAGGGACCGAACGTGCTGGTTACGATTCCATCACGTCCATATGCCGCGGCGCGGAAAGATAGACGTTCGCAGGTCAAGACAGGTTTGCAAAACGTGACTGGGTAACTTGTTGCCAGGACAACGCGAGACGCGGCCGAGCGCCGCAGTTATGTTGCAAGCAAGCGAGGCCATGTGGCGGCGGCGCTCCAAACTGCTTTGAGCATAAAATCTGTCGCTGCAATTTGCAGTAGTAGAAAGCTAATGTCTATTACCAGAATCTTGATGATGTCCTCTTTGGTGATCATCATATTGACGATGTTGTCTCGGTGGTAAAGTTGGCTAAGGTGGCGGCTGTGAGATAAAGGTGCAGCCAGACGTGTAGTTTTTCCGCTGGTTATTTCCGGGTTTCGCGTAGGTTCGCCTCTCATTCGGTGGTTCTCGTGAATCAGGGGTTGTTTTCCGGGCGGAGTCTCCCCTGCAGTGTTCGCTGCGGAGCTAGGCACGCACCGGGGTCGTGTAGCAGTTGCGCGCTGAACTAACGTACGAACGTACCGTGTGCGTCCGTGTGTCTCGCCTACGCGCGTGCTTATACTCCACCACCACCGGCGGCTGATCCTGCTGCTGCTGCTGCTCACTTGCTCAAAAGCTCGTCTGCCAAAAAATTCGCGATGTTGAGTGTCGCGCGCGCGGTTTCCATTTTCTGCCTGCCTCAAACTTACGCTCACGGTTTACACGGCATCTAAGAAATTTTACTTCACGTATTAACTACTTACCCGCCTGCCTGTTTAGTGACTTAGGAAATACGACCACTATAGTGTTTCATCCTCTACTAAGGACAGAATTGGTGTTATAGTTAGCTGGACACAACTCTCCGCCTAATTGAATAAGGTATTTGATTCAAAAAATATTTAAAAAGTGGAGGGGAGGGAAAAAGTACATGTTGGGACATCATCAAGCAGGCGCGCAACCAACTTTGCTAATTGCTCAAGTTTGATGGGTATTTTTTGTAAGGAGTGTTTCAAATTTACTTATAATGCTGAGTTTAACATAATTTACAGCTCGTGATGACTTTTTAATTGAGAACGTCAAGCGTCACCATAATTCGATTTCCAGTTAATTTGAACGTTTTTTTTTTATTGCAGGCAATGCTCACCGTAATAAAGGCAATTAAAACGATATAAAAGCTTAGTCAATGCATTAATTAAGAAAATGATTTATACTCTTCGTGTTTAATTTATTGAAATGGAATAATCAATTGAAATAATTAAATTAACGCTTTGAATATCCAGATACTTGTTGAATAATAATAAAATTTTGTTCCAGATCAACTGACACAGCTAATAAATGTTGAGTATGTGTTTATCGCACCTAGAGGATCTTGAATGGTCTAGTGCCAACCGCGATATGTGTAATAATAATATGAAAATATTAAGTGGCTGTTGACTGCGGTGCATACTCTGAATTGACTGAGATATCCTTACAACGAAACTCCTATACACATCGACACGTCTTGTGAGTTTGTAAACGAATATAAGGTGGTGGCGATGGCAATGAATTGCGTCTTGCACTGGGCATTGCTTGCTTTTGCGTGCCGATGCGTGTTAGCTACGAGTGATGCTGCGGAAATCGCGGAGGCAACCGAGGGCGGCACCGCGTCATTGCCCTGCAACCTTAATGCCGGCCACCCGCTGGATCGCGTCAACGTGGTGCTGTGGTATCGCGGCAATTCGGACAGTCCGTTTTATCGGTATGATCTTCGCGATGGACGGCCGGCACATTGGGCTGAGCCCTCTCTGGGGGATCGTTACTTTCTCCGGCTCGCCGACGGCGAAAAGGCTACACTCACCATTGTACCCATTCGCCTCAGCGACGAGGACGTCTATCAGTGTCATGTTCAGTTCTCCCGATCGCCGAATAGCATTACGCATGTCAATCTCACTGTCATCGGTAAGTACCTACCTCGTTATCTTTCCGCCCATTAACTTTCAATAGAGGAATTCCACGTATTGTTCAAGTTTTCAATCAGGACTTTTTCTTTTGAAAGAAGTATCTTTGAAGTCCCTGACTACAGCAGGATCCTCTATAAACAATCATATCTTTTCAAGCGTTTAAGACGTTTCCACGTTTTATTCATCAAGTTGAAATACCACATCGTTTTTATAATATTCTAAAAATAACCACAATTACCCCAAGTGCACCCAAGGTTCTTGCCATCCTAACATAACACTAGTTGGACTGTTAAGACGGGCCTAGGCAAATGCTTATCGCGTAGGAAACAGCTTGAATAACAAATTTGCTTATGAATGATCCAAATTAAACTTGTACACCCCAAAGGGTAGGACCAACTACAACATGTACAATGCTGGCAATATGTGCGCACTTTGTGTGGAGTGATTAGTTATTGCTTTCGAATTCACCGCGCTTGTTGGCCTGCAAAAAGCCGCGGTGGGATCTTCGGGTTGTTTTCGCAATAAGTTTAGTCGATCTTCTCGCTCTGCGCTATGCCAAACAAGAATAACACTTTGCTGCTGCAAACTATTTGCTTTGTTTGCTGTTAGTTCCAAACGCCTTCACCTCCCCAATGCTCGACACGTCCTGCCAACAGGAAAGCGCCAGCGCGTCACGTCCATGACACCAATCTCAAAAAGAAAGCAATTCTGCAATTCTTCAAGCGGTAAGAGCAAGCACGGCGGACAAGTTTGTTTAACTTCATTAGGGCGTTAGGGGCGTTTTGGGCATTTGTTGTATTAAACAATAAGAACATGTTGAGGTGCATTCGGAAACGTTTAACTTCATTTACTATTTTTCGTAAATCACATGAATAATGTTTTTTGCAGTTTTATGCTTACATTTGAAATGTTACTTTTTGCAGTGTAAGGCAAAACTAGGTCCTAGCTTAGATTACATAGAGTGGGACATTTTGATAGAACTCGGAAATAGATGGGTTCTAGTCAAGCCATTTTATTAGTACATATTCTGTACTGCATTTCTTGTTTCACAACTATCTACCACGAACTGTTCTTCTCTCCCAGCTCTTCACTATGGTATATCCCATACAGACCTCCAGGATACTGGTTAATCTAAATATACAAAAACTACGTTTGAAACCGTGGCAATATTGGATTATGTCAGTCTGCATCATACACACGTGTGGCATATGCATATAATTTTGATATAACACAATCCTGAACTGTTGCTTAATTGCATTGTAATTGGAAACTTGAAATGTAAATGTCTATTCAACTTTATTAGATTTATAAATTGCAGAGATCATTAAGAAGCTAATATATTCCTACTTGTAGAAATAATAAAATAATGTATGCTTCTCTAGAAATAGTAGCAAGTAAATTTAAAAAAAATGATTTCTTGTTAGAAGTGTAATGTTTGAAGGCTGCAGGGGGTGCAAGTGTCTAATACCATTCTTAATTAATGCTAATCTTGTCAAGCGTCACTTGTAATTGTATTTCGAACGCAACGGACAGGACTGTGCAGTTACGCCGCTCCGCTGCAGGCAGCGGTTGGCCGGTTGGCGGTAGAATGAGTAGGCGACAGCCGGGTAGACATCCAGGCACCAGGCCAGCGAGGGCGGTGGCCATGGAGCGCGCGGTCGTTGCAGTCGGCTGCGGTCGTAATGACGGTGGGTAATTAATTACGCCATCCATATATAACTACCTACATTTTACGCCGTGCTACTATGAAATATTTAGCTCATATGTTCCAAAAGTACTTGGACATCAACATGAGATGAACTCACCTCTACGATAACAGCGTTGAGTCGATAAACTCCCATCAACTGTATAAATATTTGCGTTATGACATTCTAATGCTTAGGATTATTATTGCTGACCAGTCTACTAGTGACGAATGTGGTTTAACAAGGACCTAGAAGGTTGCTTTTTCAAAATGGAGCGGTGACGAGTAAAAATTGATTGGCGCAAATGAAATGATGTTCATGATCTTGATCGGAACTGTTAGTGTAATGTTAGCGGAGGAAATTGCTTTTCATGTTGGTAAGTCAACGCGAGGAAATGGCCCCGAGACTGGTCCGAAATTAAATCAACACGACTTACCCAGTTAAATATTGCGACTTGAATGCAGGCGGCAATGCGCCATCGTGTTTCTACGCGGAGACCATTACGTGCATAAACATCGCATAAACCTAATAAATTTGACAGATGAATTTGCATTAAATTATAAGGCACTGAAATTATTGCCCACCCAACTTGCTTATGGTCATTTGCTGGGGCGGCGACGATCGATGCGACAACACGCCGGTATTCCCAGCCAAAGAGCAGCTTCTAATTTATTGGCATTCGCGAGTTGGAGTCGATTTGTCCGGGAATTTAAATGGCGCTGTTAATAACGCTCTCAATCTGATCGATGTTTACAATTAGCTAGAAGTGGCGTATTTTTGTTCATAATTGCTATTTGTGATAAGGTTTTATAATTTATTATAGGGAATACAAAAAGTGTCCTTATTCTGATTCATCAGGAGGAAATCCTAATGATGAGTATTAGTCCTTTTTTCCTGACGATTAAATTTGTTTTCAGTTGTTTAGTTAGGTTATCATGAATACCTTTTGAAATCCAAAAAAACATTATTTAGTGATCATTATTATCAGTTTTCATCGCTTACAACTGCAACTGTGCCATGAAGGATTATATTTTCTGCTGAAACAATATATTCATTTACCAGAATACCAATTTTCCAAAAACCGCAAGCATAATCATTTTGGTTTTGAATTTAACAGGCAGCCAATAAATCAAGAGAAAATCAGCTTTCTTTATTATATCTAGGAGGCAACTTTAAATAAATAACATATAGTTAAGTTATTTCATAACGTGACCTCAATGAAATCTAAAACTCTTTTATAATACATATTTATTAAGTACACAAACTAATATACTTGATTAATGAATACGGTAGGCAACCAATAGTACGGGCAAGACAGCAACGCTAGGTAGCGTTGTTGTACCGGATATGTCAAGTCCTAGCATGTGCTTGAGGAGCACATGCTCATGTGACTTCATGGTGTGCTCAGGGTGGCAGGGTGGTTAAAATCGAGCAAGTTAATTATCATATTCTAACATATTTAGAAATCTTAATTATAAACTTTGGACTTACAGAATCTGGCAATAAACTATTCTGCTTGATGATTACTCTACCGCCGCATGCAATTCTGGAGTAATCTGAAGTGCACATGTTGGACTTCCGTATTATGTCTTCTTGAAGATTCCTTGAGGAAACTGTGCAAACAAAATGTCTTGTTGGCACGTGATGGGAGTGATTCCTTCATTAGATGTAATGACCGCCAGGATTTCTCTATTCTGAAAATAAAATCTTTAAGGAAAGCTTAGTGGGAAAAATTTTAATATTTTAAAATCTTTGATACTAGTAATTTTGTAATAATTAAATCATATACTTACATGGATTTTAATACACCTATGCATTTTAAAGCCATAAGTAGAATTGCAATAAACCATAGTTTTATAATATTGTTTATATAATATTACAAATACATTTTCATTATTATTGTAACTAAATTTAGCTGTATTTGTATAAAAAACCTTTTTAAAACAAGACACTTTTTTACGTTGCCTTGGGATATTTGGTGAGTTGACCATGTAAACGTCAACTGTTTTCGCATCATACGAAGCAAGCCGAAGTGAATGCAATTGACACTTCGGCTGTGCTCGTGTTTGAAGAATTTTTTATAGGTTTTTAGATAATACCAAGGACATAAGTGATCAATCCCGACGAAATATAGGCAGTTATAAATAAATTATTATAAAAATATTCCAAAACCTTCTTCGTTGCTAAAAATTAGTAAAATAGGAATTGTCTTAGGATCTGTAATTAATTTTTATGCAAATGTTTTATTATTTGGAACTTAAATAAATATAAATTAAAAAAATATATACCATGACATTTCAATCAATAATAATTCTATGAACTAATAACTGCACAATAGTTTCAAGTTACATATTAATAAAATAAGTAAATGATTGAATTATAAACAGTAATTTGACAAGGATAAAATCACCTGACGAGGGTTGGTCACCTAACTGAATAGAAATTTGTAACATTACACCGTTTGGAGGATGCCACATGCATTTATTATGCTGGACGCGATCTTTACGCAGCATTCATTCCGGAGGAAGATAACAAGCAGATCGATGTGCGTACGCCTAACAATGCTCTATTTATGGCATACCCTATTGTATTGGTGGATGATTGCGGCATAGCTACGCAGAATTTGCATGTTAATTAAATTTGACAATAGTTAAGTAATCCAAGGCGCGGTCTGAGTATTTGCTATTTGCAACATGCAGTACACAGAAACGCTCATCCGCTGTTCCCACCCAAGCGTAGTGGATTAGGATTGGAAAAGGACTCGCTTTGTGGTATTACGCTACATTCATCTGTTTGCCGTGCGCTAATAATAGACAAAATAGCATTGAGAAATTTTTTTTTTCCGTGGTGGATAACAAAACTGGATGACAAGATCATTTCAGACTCTTGAATTTTTTAGTATTAACCACAACGTAGTGTCCAATCAAGAATGAAAAACCTAACCAATATTGATTTATTTTTCACTTGTATGTTCTGAATACGTAAAAAAACCAAGAAAAATATCAGTTAGAATAAAACTTTCTTTAATTGCTTTCGAAAAAAAAGACTGCAGACGTTACTAGCGCCACTGCGCAAAAATCAAAAGGAAATGAGGGAAAAACTTAATTTGTGAGGAAGCCATTAAATGCATTGGTGTGTTAGTGTCATAGAAGGCTGTAGAATTCAACGGAGATCTAAGAAAGGACCATTTGTATTTATCACCAATAGCCGCTGTATTGCTTTGCAAACATTCTTTAAAGTCTCCCTGAATATCTCTTGATTTTTATTTGAGCCACCTAATCATCTCACAAATGCCACACTCTTGTTGAAGCTTAATGATCTACATTGATCGATTCTGTGGGTGCTTTTCCTTTAAACAAGGACGTTACTACTACCGAGAAGAGCTCTACTACCAAATGCTTAGGATTCTGCACGAAAGTTGTAGCTAGGGGCACCTCGTGTCTTGATAAACATTTAATTCACAATATACTGGGTGTTGCAATACTACCAAATACTACAACTACTACTATATGTAATAAACGCAACATTTAAATGTCTTTAAGAAATGTCTTTTTTTTAACCAAAAAAGCATTATTTTTTTCCAGACAATGTTTGTATCGCCAGCATGTAGAACATTGATGCAAAACAAAGAGAATTGTGTAGTTTGTAGTGCAGAATATAACAGCCAGCAATTATAATGTCAACTGAATTGCATAACTAGCACAATATATTTTTAATCAACTGTTAAATCCTTTTTTATTTAGGTAAGAAAAAATGTAGTTTCTTGGAGGAACCATAGGGCTTTGGAAATCACTGAGTGTACATGCAATATTTCACGCAAATTTAACGTAACATGAAACGCTAGCCATAACATCGTTTTTATATTGATTTAGATTTTATCAATGCGCTTGTGTAATAAAGTAAATATGATAAACGTTGGGTTATGTATTTTTATCACGCCACTAGCATTAAAATATGATTGTAGTGCCTAAATATCTAAAACCTAAAAATGCAATATTTTCATGTTGTAGCAGTTTCACTCGCACCTAAATGTAAAACTTAGTGTACACTGTTCACTTTGCAAGTGCACTTAAACTATGAAAAATGTAGATTAGATTTTCCACCGAATGGTTTTCCCAGTACTCAAGTGCGTAAACGGTACGTCAATAAGATCGTACATTTTAGTTTAGGACTTGGGCGAAATCGGCAAAATCGGATCCGACGCATTTTTCTTCGTCCAACAAGTCCGACTCCATTTAAACCAGCCAGATCTTTGCGTCTTTTAACACATAAGTAGGGAGATCGAGTACAAATGCAAAGTGTGTTACGGGGGATTTTCTTACGCTATGTTATCAAGCTTTAGATTGCAACGTCCATTGCGAGGAAAAGCTCCTTTTAGCAGCACTGACGCCATCGTCGCGTCAAGTACAACATAAAAAAGACGGGTGGCGGTGTAACTCGCATTTAAATTTCGATTATTTTTCAATCAGGCATTTTGTTCGAATACTTCAATTATTTATTTTCTCACGTTTTATTTGGATACCCTCTTGAACTAAGAATACTGGATTCGACTGCGAAGGCATTTTCAGTTGAATGCATTTAACGTCGATTGTTTACAATGTGCGATAAAAGAGGTGAAAATATTATCGTTGTGAATTTCTATATTTGCTGTATAATAACTACAAACGTACTAGTCGTGGAAATCAACTCAAAAAATTGTATATTTAAATTAATACTTGATTGACAGACAATCAACATGGGGCCCAATCGGAGTATGACGCAGACTTGAAATTTTTATTAAAAATTAAATATTAAGAAAGCACTGTAAAGGTTTTTTTTTAAATATTTAAGGTAAAATTAGTATACAAAAGATTTTGATGAAATGTATAATATGGAGGTAAGTAATTGAAGATTTAAATATTTATGGTAGAAAATCTAGGAATAGAAACTTTTGCATTTTTATAAATAATCGTCTCCTTTGGGATATTCTTATCCTTTTCGTACTTGAATGCCGGGTTGTTTTGGTGTTTTATGGTGTTTGTATGGGTTGTTTGGTGCGGTGTATTGTACTGTTATCCATTTCTCTCATGGACAGACACCATACATGACCACCCACCACTGGCTGTCAGGAAGCTGGACTGTTTGTTCGGCAGGATGTAAACCTCTTCTCGGTATTAAGTGCAACGCTACCAACAGAAGTTATTGCCGGATTTAGACCCTCCATCTGCCGATATGCAAGCCAGGGCGTTGCCAAGTATACTACCAAGACAATTTCCAAAATCACAAGTACATATCAAATATTAAAAATTTGTTTATATCATCAGAATACAAGATATGCCGATATACTCTTTGTTTCTTCTAAATTTTTATAGAAAAGCTATAATTAAAAGGTGATTGACATTGTGAATTTAATAGTAACTTTCAATTAAATGGAAATATTTTTGTTGCCTTTAATATTTGGTTAATGAAATTCTTAAATGTTCTGCTTATAGGGGGTATCAATACATTTAAGAACTGAAAGTTAAATTATATTCTTATAGTAAATTAACTGATAGGGACGGCTTTAAACTAATGTACCAATACAAAATAGTAAACAAACTTGAAACAGATAATACTCGCTAAGATTATTCCATGTTGTAAGAGTGATGCCAATGGTGGTTATTGCTGAAATCTTACTCTTGAATTTTTAAGTGATCAGGCCAAGACTAACTTTATTTCTATTACCTCAAGTTTAGAAAATAAAAGAAAGTGTTTGGAGACAGAGAAATGGTTCCACATGGCATATGTGTGTTATCTAATGTCACCTAACGTTCTATCGTAAATAAGTATTCTAATCTATTGGTTTTTGAATTGCTCGATACTATAATTTAAATATGCACATTAATCTTCATTCTGGCATGCTTACCCTTAGCGGTTAACATGAAGATATACATGGAGTGGGACGTTGGAGGTATCTTTGTGGTTCCACGTAGGTTCAAAGGTAGTAAAAGTAGTAAGAGCAAGTTATAAATAATATAAGAGTTTATGTTTGCAAACAAATCCGTTGATATCTCCTGGTAAGATTTAAAAAATGTTGTACTCCAACGATTAATACCAAAAGAATAAATATTATAACCTCATTGTTATACTTTTATATTTTATTATAGCCTAGTTTTATTTTCAAAAAATTGTTTGCTTTCTTTTTTATTGTATGTATTTATATCTATTTGTAACAGCACATAGAATAAAATGGATGCAGTTGGTGGATAACTAGAAATCCTTTTGTTTACATTCTGTAGTTCCTTTTAGATTAACGCAGCATCATCGTTTTGTCATCTATCGCAATAAAGCGACAAACTTGAACATAACTTCTAGACGCGTTGTGCTTATCTCCAGCGCACATTCATGCAGGTGGAGGTTTTTATCCATTGTCCTCGCACAACATGCACATGGCTAAGCAAATCAGCAGGATGTATCTGCTTTCTGCGAGTGGTGTTGTATTTTTTAAAATGCAATTCATACAATCATTTTTCCCAAGCAACTTAAATTTGTTAAGTCATTGTACAAACTTTTCTAGTTAACTATTACGATTAAAACTTTTCGGCTTGCAGAGTATAATTTATATTAATTTAGTTAATAAAATAATTTAGATTTAAATAACAATAACTTGCACTGTACTGAAATAGGTCGCAGACTCTTTGTCTTGCACAAGTAAGTTATAAAAGGCTCTTAACTTTTGCCCCACATTAACGGTGGTCACAGCGAGACACAAAGTTAGACGATTCCTTCATAATTTATAACATTTTCCCATCGACTAGAAAATTTCTCACTCTTTCACGTGATAATAAATAAGGATTTTCAACGTACTCGATTAGAGTAAAAATATAAAATCTAGCAAAATAGGACATCAAAAGAATTTCCATGAAATATTATAACTTTGTGCATATTTTATGCCAAAGTGTGACGGTTAGCAGGGCTTTCAGATGCCAAGGTAGCCAAGATGCAATTTTTATTCTTTGGTCTAAAACTGTCACGTTTCTACGGGTGGCAATAAATTAAATTGTGTCTACTT
>JAODGC010024734.1:81852-94596 GCA_027574925.1 Ecitoglossa quadriceps | reverse complement strand
AACTACAACGATCCCAATTTTACCAAGTGTGTCACCGAGATGGCTTAATGTTAGAAATAAGGGCTAAGAATAGTAATCTCTTCTCAGTTATCTAACTGGCTCTACTCGAATCCAATAAAGACTGTCTGGCTTTGTACATTCATTACTCAACACATGCACTCTCCTCATGCGTACCCCAGCCACCCACACGCCACGAATGAATGAACCAAGCGCATCCAACTTTACCAGCGCTACACCTTGGCTCGTTGCAAAGAAGGAGTGACTTAAGTGTGCCTGGTAGGGGCACGACGCAATTATTGGATATGGTATGGTGTACTATGCACCTTGTGCTCTGGGTGCTGTACTATGGTAACAGGTGATGATGCCGACTCACCTGCCCGTGGCGCGAGCGAGACGCAACGCCTTAAGTCGCTCGCGCAGGGAAGCGAGGAAGGCGTACGCAAGGTGCGAGAGAGGGTCAATGCTAGTTCACTGCCGCACACGCAGGTTTCTTCCTTAGCTATCTGTCTTAAGATGTGTGTGTGCGTTACGGCAAGGCTGCGGTCAGTAGATCACGATCAAGTGAGCGCGCAAACACTACCGTCGCCGACAAGGTAGCGAGTGGAGCTTCTTCACTTCTCGTCGTCGTGCCGTCGACTCGCGATCGCGTCCGGGAATCGAATATTATCGTGTCGTGCAAATAAACAAATTCGTACTTCAACTTGAGCATTACTTAATTCCATTCAAACCAACTTGAATCATCTGAAAGTTGGCAGCGAGAACCATCTTAAGTCATCTTCATCTGTATTGACTTTGGTCACTTTTTCAAACTTGATGGAAATTTATGGAAAACAGTGTTAACAGTGAAATAATGAGATAGAAAGTGACTTAAGTACTACTTAAGGGACTTCTTTTGTAACTTCGAAGGATTGTCCACTCGGTCTTCAAGATGGAAACCTGTGTTTTGATTCCGCAAGAGTTCAGTTTGTGTATTCGTAATAATAACAATTCGTCTGCCAACAACAATAATAATAATAATGGCAAAGAACTAGAGGTGTCTGTGTGGTCCAATAGCGCGATTGCACAAGGTGCGCTCTGTTACCCCTTTCAGGGGACCATCCGATTGGACAAACTAGACGTTTATGGACATTTGGATGATGAAGATGTAAGTAGAAATTATTGTTAAAGCTTTTTAAGAAAGTTATAAGATGCTTAGATAATGCTAGATGATTTAAGTAAAGCCACAAGGGTTCGAAACATAAAGAAACTTATGTTAGTTGATTAGGAAAAGAAAGTAAACTTCATTTTAGAAGATTTTGATGTCAATGCAAAAAAAATCTTCCTTCATTTGAAGCAGATTGAAGAATGTTTTTATTGAACAAGTCTAGAGAAGGTTACAAGCTTCAATTGAAGTTACAAGAGATAGGAACCTGAAGACCTAACGGATCTAAATCTACTTAATTGTGAAAGGAAATTTTTTTTGGGGATTTTTTTATGGAAAATCTCAGAAGTAAATGTGTTTCTACATTTTTAACCAGTTTTAGGAGGCTTTCAAATAAATAGTAGATCTTGTTGGGTGTTTTAGTTGATTACAAATGTTACGGATCCAGAAAGTTGACTTAAGTCAATTTAATCGAAACGTACACTTATTTTTAGGAAATTGTTATTATGTTCCTCTAATATTCAAGTAATTCTACTGTTTTTAATTTTAAGCAATTTTATTACATGACTTAAGTTGATTATTTTTAATAATATCTATTTTTTGTAACTTTGTAACAATTGCTTTACATAGCAATTCAACATATTATCTTCTTTGCAATATTAATACTTGTGTCTTCTTCGCCGACATTAAATTACTTAATAAACGTTTCACTTTCTTACTTAACTTAAGCCATCAATTCATTCGGAAAGACCGAATATATTTAATTATTGCTTATATTTCTGAATCATATTAACTTAATCCTGCATACATTTAACATTAAACTTTATTCGTTATATTAATATAAAGCTTAAGGCACTTTCACATTTCATACACATTTGACTTATCAATCTAAACCGAACCAAAATATAAATGTGGATCTACACACAGAATATTAATTAAATCCACATGGAATCAAATTTCTGATGAATTGCCACTTCCTCTTGGTTCTATTGCTTAGTCCACTTGTGTTTTCTTTTAATCGTCCCGTTACCTTTCCACCTGTTTCTTCCAAAGCCATCGCTTCCAATTCCTTCAATTTTCGATCCCACCGGCGTCAAACTGTGGTTCTATCAACAGCACATCATGTTGGTCATCAACAGTAGAATGCCACACACTCCAATAAACCTGCTATTGCTTAATATCTTCTTTCTTCCTTCAGATCATTCATCGACTAAGTAAGTAAGTAAGTTAAATAACATTTTTTCTTCGTCTGGGTCCTTTTTGAGTAGCATACTGTGTGTGATATGTTTTGTGCTTGGCGTTCATAGTTCTTTAGTTTTCCATGCACCTGATGCTGATGTATCGCTTGGATTACTAATACGCCGGGTGTAATATTCATTCATTTATCTCACTTCGACAGCGTACGGTGCAACAGAAGTCTTAAATTCCGCGATGAATTAATCTATTTAATGCGTCATTAATGATTTGTTGGCATGGGAATTTAGAATAATTTTTTGTGGGCTTGATGTTTGAATTCGAGTTGTGATTGTAGGTGAAATGGGTATTGGTGTGAGGAGTGGTAGTAACTGGTTTATGACGACTTGTCAAGTTGATGGTGTGCAATTTGTGGTGGAAATTACTGCTGCAATTAATTGTAATTAATGTGGAGCGCATGTGCGAATGTGAATAATGTTACCAAATGATTTCAATGAGGAAGATATTGCAACGGAAATTTTCAAATGAAATCTTTGAAAATGAGTCACACCATATATTCATATTAAATAGTAGAAATGTTTGAACTCTAATCATGAGAGGACAAAATCACTTATTAAAATTTGGGAACTATGACTTGGGTTATATGAAAAAACATGTAGCAGGAATCTGCTTAAGTATCAGTAAGTAGTTTCTATCAAAAAACTACCTTAAATATTGTTTATAGTTTGTCGATAAGGAATAATTTGATAGTTTCTGCAGTTTCCTCATTTTTTTCTTTATCACTTTAATACTGCTTTCGTTTATTTAATTCAAACGACCAACATATGTTCGTTCAATTATGTTTTTATATAAATATGAGTGAGCAAGTCATTTGAATCACTTGAATCACATCAGAAACAAGTAATCATTCATTTGAATAATTAAAATTCTAGGAGGCAAAAGTCGATTAACTTTATTTCAGAGAAAATTTCGCACGAATACGACAAGTCACTTAATTGTCAAATTCGCAATATGTTAGGATGACTTTGAATCAGCTATATATGCAAAACACCATCCCAAAATGACTTAAGTTGCATTTTTATAATACATCAATTTTTCCAATGCAATTAATTCCTCTCATATGATGGTAATTAGCATGCTTTCATTGAATAAATGCAAGTGATTAAATTCCATCGCGCATCTCTGCGAAATCTTAGCGATCGCGTTCATCGCTGGCATCTGAGCCACAGTGGCGCAAGCAAAAAAGGGTGCTGATTTACGATCGCACGCCTCGCATGATTTATGCACGCGCGGCGCTTCGGCGGTAATTCCGCTTTTATTATATTCCGAAACGACGCCGAGCTGCGCATTTTACAGAAGCCGTAATTCCTCGCACGGCCAGCGCATCGTGTGGTACACGGAACATCCTTTGATGGCCGGCTGCTGCGCGGATGGTTTAATAAAATCCGCGCCCTAAACACCGAGCCTGCCTTGACTAGATTACACGCACTCAGCGTGCGCGCCGATGAGCGTCTTAAGCATGGCTTAAGACGGCTGAGGCTGCGGCGGCGCCGGCGAGCAAATAGCGCGCGCAGAGCTCGAGATTTATGCTGGCGATTGAAAGTGCGTAGGATAATTATTTATGAGCGATTTGATCTATATTTTTCCCAATCGGGACTTGCTTCGTGCGCGAGTCAAATTTAATTGGAAGTGGATTTATTTTCTTTCAAGCTGCACTTGCATCAAGTTACTTAAGTTGATCCAATTGGGTGGAGGAAAGCGTTAGGAAGAAAACCAAATTGACGAATTGAAGAAAATATAAAATGATATGACTTAAGTTAAATAAGAACTTGGAGAGTTTTGAAGCAGAAGAATTGTTTAAGCTGGTTAAACAATTTTAAGTGTCTTGTTAAACAAAATAAAAAAAACAGGTTTACTACTGTTGCGACTTCTTTTTTTATTTAAATTTTTTTATTTTTACATTAAAAGTTGCTTGCATTTGTTAAAGTCAAGATTTATCAATTGACAGGATAACATGGGACAAAAGTAGTCAAACTTTGAAAAATTACGATAAAAAGAGAAAAATATTTTAACTCGTGAACCAGAGAATGTTTTAAATAAATCTAAATTTAGGCTGCATGGGGCGAAAATACATCAAAATACTGTTAAATGTGACTTAAATCTAATTCAAAAAAGATAAAATTTCTTACTTTAATTCTTACTTTAGTCTAAACAGCTTAAACAGTTCTTCCCTTTCAAAACTCTCCAAGTTCATACTTAACTTAAGTCATATCAATTTATATTTTCCTCAATTCGTCAATTTGTTTTTCTTCCTAACGCTTTCCTCCATCCAATTGGATCAACTTAAGTAACTTTATACAAGAGCAGCTTGAAAGAAAATAAATCCACTTGCAATTAAAAGATAAAATTTCTTACCTTAATTCTATCTAATTCTAGCTTTTAATGATTTATGTAAAATAAATATATAAGTTTAAGCCATCAAATCACTTTGAAAAGTGTTGATAAGTGATGTTTTAAGGACAAATTTGAAAGTGCTTTAATTTCCTTCCTGGACAATCAAACAGGTCTTCCTTAAGGTAATTTTATTTGTTGACATGGTGAAATTAGTTTCATCTTATTTTAGTCTATCTCTCCGTATTGCAATGACTTAAGCCAATTGGTACATATGTACTTGCCTATACATTAAACAGGAAGACAACACGTCAATAATTTAATTGATTCGCATATGCAGTCTCGCCGAGACCAGTTTTCCACCCAGCAATTAAAAGCAACTATGAAATAATTGCAGCAGCCATCATCTAGTCTCACCGCGTAGACTGAGTAATAAAACAGCTAGGCTAGCTTTACTCAGTTGCCTGAGCAACCCAGCTATTTGCGATATGCACAGCCGCCACAGTGTTTTGATTAGCGTACGCCTCCCACTAATTAAACTACGCGCAGAAATGCGTTGAATAATATCGGCATGTCGACGTGATTAATCCAGCGGCTCTGCATGTACCTTCTGTGCGCTGTGCGGTCGTATAAGTAATTTGTGTAAATCTAGGTAAATGTCACCGAGTTATGCGACTTCGAGTTTCATTCAATTGAGTGCATTTCTTTTTTCGTATGCACATACTGCGTCAATCTGCATAATTTTACTTTTTCTTTGAGATTTACTTCAGCTGCTTGCTTAAGTCATATTGGATCTACATAAGTCAGTGTCATTTTATAGTTTAAGGTATGAAAAATTATTACTTTTACTACTCTCGACGTGCGTGTGTAATCATGACGTTTTGTACGCTGAACGATTAATTTATTGTTTCTTGAGATTGTTGTCAGTAGTTTAAGGCACTTGTCACCTTTCTGTCATGCTGAACATGTTTTCTTTCATGGTTAAATTCAATTACGCGTAAGTGCGGCGTTCAACATTCTTATTCAAATCGCAGAAAAACAGATTTTCTATAAAGGCGCCTGCATTGGTTACTAAGTAAGTGCGACATTGCTATCGGCATTAATAAGTTAGTTTAATACAATTAAAATATTAATTGAAAACATGTGAATGTCGGAATCCGCGTTGCTATAATCACCTGTTATTATTCGATATTAATCATTTTATTGCGTGTAATTGCACTTAATTCACATCTGACGTAGGTGACTCAAGTCAAGTAAACCCTAAATTAAAAGCATATAATACTTCAGAAGATATTGTTGATTTGCAAAAATAGCACAACACTTTTTTAATGCTAGCTAAAAAAAATTAACCTAACTTAAGTAACATTCAACCAACAATCAATTTATGTACTTATTAATTACTTATGTACTTATTATGTACAATATTAATTTTTCTTCAAAAGTTGCAAATTTGTCTTGTTTACTTTCTCATATTTCTCATTTGAGATAATACAATTATTTGAAGTTGCAACGTAAAATTCTCATAGTTTATCATTAATTTAGGTGTAGATAGTTAATTTGCGCTGGATGTTAATTATTTTATGGGGTTTTACGATTGAAAACAATGAAAACTAATGAAAAATGACACTGCCCAGGACTCTAGTGGAGATATTTACAACTAATTTTGACATGTGTCAACCAAACTACTTATACTCACTTTTACGCAATAGAGATGGCGTTCTGTCTTATGTTGGTAATTATGTAGAGGTAATTGAAACCAAGTAAAACCTAAATTCCTAATATCGACAGTTTATAGTCCGGAAAATATAAGTGCCTTGTTGATTTTCATCACAAAGTGCGTGATATTCATTTCATTGAGATGAGTTTACTTTGATGTTTTGACAGCATGCGTCAAAGTGAAGTTATCTTAATACAATGCACTTATAAATTGTTAACCAGGAACCTACTTTTGACGTAAGTTGAATGAAGTTGATTTTCAATAGATTCAACGCTATCAAAACCTCTGGATTTATAAATGATAAGGTTAAAATTAAATTCGCACATTCACACCATTTAAGTGCGCTTACAGCTTTGCATTTCTCGTTCGTCCTGCGATTATATTAGAGAAAGTATGCTCTAATAGCGTATGCATTCTACACGATGATTAAAGCGTTTGAGGCGGCGTTGCATTGCATTGCGGAATCAGTAGCTACCATTGCCACCTTGTCCAGCTGGTATACAGCAAACCAACACTATGTGGTCTATTCATGGTTATGGCTATTCGAATGGGTTTAAATCGATACCTTTTACTTCTTTCAGTTATCTTATTCTGCGGTTGTGCAGCTTACTTTGAGCGGAAATCTTCTTATTGTAGTCTCATGTAGGAATTTTGAATGCGTGTTTACATTGCGTTATTATTTGTGACAAGAAAAGAAATTTAAACTTGTAGCATGTGCAGAAAATCACTTAAGTTATTTTCATCTAACCCCAAGCAATCAAATAAGTCAAATGGACACGCTGTTTTATGTGACTTATGTTGAGTCTTTTTTGAAAATAATTTATACAAAAGTTAAGATTTTATTTAGTGACTTAAGTCATTTCAAAGGTACAAATTTCGAATTTTGAATTTGCAAATGACACAAATATATCTTAATATGCCAACACTAGAAGGGAATGAATTTATTTAGTTTTGTTAACTTCTAACTGACTCAAGTCACTTTACAAATGTTGCAGCTAAAAACACTAATTTTTGAAGTATTATTAGGTATAAAACAATATTTTTTTTTTTTACAAGTTTTATTTTTGTCAATTTAGTGATGTGTGACTTAAGTCATGTTAAAAATTCCCAACTTGCTTTTACTCTTTGTACGAATTAAAACAGTTTTTGGCCAATTAAACTTCCGTCTTCATCTCCATCATGTCCATTTTTAGTTTGCCTTCCTTAATCATTTTACCCATCACTTAAATGGATTTTATCGCTTCTGATTAATCGATCGATCGCATCGGATCGCCTGTGCGGTCTTGACTCGCGCGTGATTAATTTCGCTTCAAACATGCGTTTCATCAAAGCGCCATCAATCGTCGAATGTGCAGCAATTGGTATAAATCACTTCCATGCGACGGAGCACGCGCGACGTGCTCAAACTTCTTCTTAATCCTGTGCCAGCTTGCAAACTCTTTAAATGGTTTTAATTACCGCACACCTCTAAGTACATCCAACTTGCAAAAACTATTAGAATCCACTTGAACAAAATGTTTTACTCGTTGTAAAAACAACGAAACTATCTTAAGTCAGTAGAGCACAGTGTCAACCAGGCAACCATGTAAAACGCTTGAAAAAATGCGGAATTTTTTGGAAACCCAAATTTCGAAATGTTACTGACATGACCTATGTCACCCAAACCAATTGTTGCTATATCTATGCATCTCTTAGCTCTTGGAAAAATGCATTAATTAGTTTGTTATTACTTAGTTTCGTTGGAGAAAAATGATTTTTACGATTGTACCGGTGAGTGAATGACATTAAAATCAAATAAAATGATCATAAAATGATGGCGAGCGCACCAACACGCGGAAAATTGTCATTTCTGAGCGCAATTAACAGCAAGTGATATGAAATTTATCGCTGCATAACTAGCCATCTAATAATAAAGTTGTTAAATTGTAAATAAGTCATAAACGCATGGCGTGTGCGTATAAAAACGAATAAAATCTTGGGAATCGATAAATGTTCATAGATTTTATTGCGTTTGTGCTCATAATTATTTATTGTACTTGTCACTCTCTTATGTAAGTCTATATGTTTAATTAAACAACAAATTCTTCTAGTTGATGTGTTAATGCTACAAGCGTAAATAGCGTTAGGGAAAATGCGTAGAATTAGTACAATTAATTAGTTCTAGTTAATTATGTACGAGTGTAATGAATCTATAATATACTTATGATGAAAGAATTTATCGGATGTAAGAGTATGATCTAAGTAAGCTGCAAATAGTAGAAGTGACTTATTTTATTTAAGTAGCATGTTACTAAATGCGGAATTTATTTGCTCTTGCCGATTTTTCCAAACAGGACCGTAAGCAATTTTGCTTGAAGTTGTTTATAGTAGTAAAATGTAACATTTGCTCATGACATATGCAAAGCAAAGAGTAGATGGCACGTCGAAAGACTTACAGACCATTTATTTTCGTTTGCATAATTTTATTGTTCCAATAAATAAACTGTATTAATACAAGCTTACTTTGACACTTAGTATTTTGTGGAGGTTTTTCAGATACTGATATTGATCACATAATAAAATATTCACATAAAGGCAATCTATCGACAAAACAAATATTTTGCAATAAAGGATGATGGCAGAATATACAAACATAAACTACAAAACGTAAAATTCCTCAATATATGCAACCAAGTTTACTTCTACAAAATTCTCAAATCTTTACGCCTAATGATTTAAGTCTATTAAAGAACGAAGCAGAAAATAGCTGCAAGAAACTGAAATATTATCATAGTAAGTTTAGCTTAATACAATTAGATGCTTTGAAGTTTCAAATTTGTATTCCTCGACAAAGAATTGATCGACAACTCTACCGACAATAAAAGTTAACGAATCTATGATTAAATTTAGATATACTAAAGAAGGCAGCACACCAAAAACCTTCTTAAGACATTGACAAACTAGAAAAGTATCAAAGTAAATTTCTCAATTCAAACAAACACTTTGTATTCAAAATCAACAAAAAAAAATTGGAATAAATTGATTCTGAAGGAAACAAAAAACAAAATATGTAATGCACAAAGAAATTTAAAATAATTTAACACCGAAATAATAAATTCTTGGATTACTCGCCAGAAAAAAAAAGTTTTTCTCAGTGAAGTTACCACCTGAATTCAACGAAAACAATTACACTGCAATTGAATTAAATTCAAGTAAAAGTGTTTTGCAATTCACACGCCAACAATTCAATAACATTCCACTACACTCTCTTCAATACACATCTCTATCCAAAGTAGATTGTAAAGTAGAATAGTGATGAGTAGTGAGGAGAGTAAAATGTAAAGTCGGGATCAATGTGCGATCACTTAGCAGTAATCTCCATAATTTCACCGTGGCATTGTGACTTGAATGGATGCATCTTGTACTAATGAGAGATCACATCACAACATTCATTGCAAACGTCTTATAATGCTTTTATTGTTATTCATTCCCGCGTCCATTCTTTCATTCTTGATGCTGTTACATACTCGCTTTTACTTTTATTACCTGTATAATTTGTCAATCATAATAATTCACACTCAGTACTAAACAATTCAAGCGCAGCATAGCTGCAATCCTATCACAACAATAACAAATGTATGCGTAAATTGATAGAGTTGAAAGTGTGGAAGGTGTATGAATAATACTGCCAAATGGTAACCAGGTTAAGTTATTATTGTTATTGAGTTTGTAATCGTAAAAGCATTGACAATATGCAAGTAAGAGGATAAAATGACTTAAAGATTTGGAAATATGATTTAAGAATTCAGTTTTATTAAGACACTTATTTATTCAAGACGGCTTTGTTGATAATATTAATTTGTTTAGAAAGCATTTTTTATAAATAATTTTTGGAATTTATTTAATAATTGCAAAATTAATTCATACAAATTAATGGTCTTTGAATATTTTCTTTACAAATGTATTAAATACGCAATTGTTAGCTTATAACATTGATAGGTTATAGTATTATTAGATTATAATCCATACAATGATGATATAATAATAACAGTAAGACTATTTTTTTTTTTAATTAATAAGGGTGGAAAATTTGCAAAGTATATTAATTACATACCCAAATCTGAACTTAGTACCTGTCAAAAACCACTACTCTTGGCATTTCCACTCCTCATCCGCCCGAACATAAGAAACCCCTAGTTGTTTCTTGTAACTTAACAAGTTCCGTAAGTTTTCTCTTCGACAAAGTAAGAATATTGAATTATTTATCTCACCTTTATACCCGTATACCCAGGTGTGTTGTGGTATGTGATGGTCAGTGTCCACTTAGACAGACGACACCCCATACTTGACCACCTCTTACCTTTGGACCCCTGATAGCCAAACCGTTTGTTTGGGAAGATGATGCAGAGACCCTTTTTTGGTTTTAACTAGAATGTACTTAACGGAGGTGTCAGCAGGAGTCGAACCTGCAATCTGCTGGTTCACAAAGCAACACATTGCCAAGTGTACTACCGATACGGGTTTTAATGTATTCAAAAACTATACATAATCTAAGTTTATTATCTTCCTATGATTATTACTTCCTCAAATTTCTCTTGGTATCATTTTTAAAGCATGCTGCAAACGCTGTAAATGACTTATCTTAAGTCAATTTACGAAGTAAGTGAGTAAAAACATAAAGAAATTAATTTATTGTAGAGATTTTTTTTTGGAAATTATTTTATATCTATTTTATTGATGTTTATCATCAAGAATCCTGTTTATATTGAGATGTGTTTACTTTGATACTTACTGAATATTTGAGGTTATAAAAATATCATTTTTGGCATGTTGCCTTCTGCAGTTGAAACCTTAGCAAAGTAATAAGTATCAAAGTAAAGTAATTTAATACAATATAATTTTTTAAATTTATTTTCCAAGATATACACAGAAAGACGATTTTAAAGCAATTAGTTTATCTTGTTTTAGCCAAGAAGATAGATAGTTGGACAATGTTTCTTTGCTTAGATTTTATTAAAACATAAATTTCCTCCTGTCTTCTACCTCATAGCAATTTATGATATTCCACTGATATTCTGTTTTTGTATGCACACGTCAATTAATTCGACATAAAGCGCCGCACGTCGCGACAACTTTTTCTATCTCAAATCCGGCTATTTTCCCATGCGACGACACGACTTTTTTATTAGATTCATTTAGATGGGCAGATTTACGACCCATAGATGCAGGCGCGTAAACCGTCGACCACTGTGGACCAGTAAAGTCTTCCTTGCTTAAGTATTTCCACACGCATTCCACTTAACTTACATTGATTTCGAATTCAGTATAGTGGTACACTTGCCATCCATTCTAGCAACTAATTTACAACTAGACATCCTAGAATAGTGTGAATGTGAATATTTATGGATGTTATTGATATGTGGATGATAGCGAAATCTGATTTTTGGTCGAAAGTAAATGCTACATTTACATGCGGAGATATTTTTGGGATAGGCATGTTACAACTCAAAACTGAGGTTTAAGCTGAGCTTAGAAATGAAACTGTGCGAAGAAGATTCTGAGCAATTTATTTTCATTTGCTTTTTATCTGTTTCTCACGATGCCGATGTATAAATCAATTAATTTGATAGTTACATTTACTACCAATATACTTATAAGTTTGAATATTTAGAAATTTATTTAAGTGGTCACTACCTGATGCGATATTGAATTAATCAAATTAAGATTTGTGTTTCTGCTAGCACCTCCATTGGGAACGTTGTATTTAATATAAAAAAAAGAATCCAGCTACCAGGTGGCCAGACGTAGAAAAAGTCAAATACGGTGTCGGTTTATAATTGGCATAGGTAACAGAACACTCACAATTTCACACCATGAAATCTTAGATTCAACATACGAGTATAAAAGGAATTAAGATAATGATGATGATGATGATGATATTTGAGTACTTCCTTACAGCTAATCTACACCTGTTCAGAAATTAATTCTCTCGAAACGCATTTTAATGAATTTACTCTCCCTTTCACTTGATTAATTGAGCAGCAAAGGAAATTCCTATTGTATTGTCTGTAAACAATACCCACATGCTTCACGAAGCATCTAAAAATCACCTTAGTTACCAAGTTGTTAATTTTTCCGTATAGCGGATATCTTGATGATTTTGGTTGCTTATTCTTAGCAAGTGCAAGTGATGATATTTTCGCACGCTTTGAAATTAACAATGCTGAAGAGCTCAAGAGCCAATGATCACATTTATGCCATGCAACAAACACAACAGAGGAATATTCACATCTTCATTTTTATCTGATTACAATAGATCGAG
>JAODGC010024734.1:52582-68255 GCA_027574925.1 Ecitoglossa quadriceps | reverse complement strand
TTACATTGCAGCCACTAGAAAACCCAAACATTTTGTTGATAAGTAGATGATTCCTTACAATTTTCTTAGAGGACATTCAAGAAATACATTCAACAAATAAGAAAAGTTAATAAAATGCTAAAATCATATTTTATACTTGATCTAGACTTAATAAACTTGTTGAAAATTACAGTCGGTTAAGGTCGGTTGGACCCTAAACACAATAACATTGTTTTAGATTTCTTGTCAATCCAAATATTTCCTCCAATCCAATATATTCCTTCCTTCCCTTTTATACTATATAAATAATAATCTAAGGCAATGTACATTTTACTCTCTTTGCCAATCTTAACACTTGTCATTGATCTCTCATTCTTCATCTCCACGCATCGTGCGGTATCACCACCATTGTCCACATCCATATTTTATTATCTGTTGTGGATGATGCCATTATCGTTACGATTATGATTATTGCGATGCGTACGTGCGCGGACACATCGTTTTTGCACGTGCTCGCCTTTGCACGCTTTGTACTAATCTCAATAAAACATGCGCTCGCCAACTGGGCGCACTCTGCGAACATCAATAAACACATTTCTACTGAGCCTACATTGCTTACACTCCATACACTCCATACACTCTTTACACACGGAACAAATAGAGTGTACGTGAAAGAACTTAACGCCTCTCGACTACTTTGAGATGAGAAAAAGTTAATAAATAAGTTGGAGAGAGACACGGCGGATAACAAAAAGATGAGGACGGGGGGAATTGCAATCACTGCGCAAATGTGCAAGTTGTGCTAGTAAAAAGTGATTGCGCACGACCGCACGTGCCTAGGTGCATGAGATAGAAGCGCAGAAAGAAAATTCAGATAGAGACTTATACAATATGTCTTAGGAAAATTGGAAAAATTTAGTAGGGAAAGACACCGATTGGGAAATGAAAAAATTGTATTTATTAAAATCGGTTATTATTAGCAAGGTGATTGTTTTAATAAAATTCAGATTTATGAAATAAATTCAGAAATCATAGTGTTTTGGTTTATGTGTTATTTTTGGGTTTATTATTATTTTAAGCAGTTCATAGACAATCGTTGGGAAATTGTAGTGATTTTTCTTTTTCTGTTGGAGTCACTACAGGCGTAAACTGTAAGAAACCTCACCAAAAACAATATTTATCAGCGTTATATTTGAGTTTTCTATTGGCTACAATGTAATTCTTATGGGAAATTTTAATGCTGGAGCTAAATTTCCAACTTCACATTCGTCACTGCAAAGCATAGAGAATAAATTCATCTTGCACACAATCAATTCATGTCTTATCCAAGAAAAACTAACAAATTCAATACTAACTTTATTGTTTATTCAATGTGCAACCAATTTATTTTGTTCTTAAACATTGATTTATTTTAAACTGACACCTCAATTTCCACAAGTTTTTTTTACATAAATGAACATATGTTCTTTGAAAATTAATAATGTCTTTTTATCCATAAATTCTATATATCTATGAATGCTTGATAGTACTGAACGAGGAAGTTTACACCAATGGAAGCGAAAGAAAACACGATATATATGTTTGATGCACGATTATTATACCGATATCTGCATCCAGTTCACACTTCCCTACTTCGATACCGTTCCCGGTTTTTCTCGGCAAGTTCTTATAGAACGCGATCTTGCACGTACTTGAATACACTCTCAGTGCTCTCGTTTTTCTGCTTACACTACGCCTAGTTGTAGTGCTTGGTGTGATTTCGCATCTTTGCAGATAACTGTGGTGCATTCCGTGCTCCGATTGTAGGCAACAACAGAAACAACGCAAAGATGTGGTGATAGGGAGAATTCCAGGAGCAATCGTGCGCAATCAGGAAATCAATTGTTGTTTGAGAAAATGTTTACAATAAACTTAATTCAATTGCCTACTTACTGCTAGTATATTTGTAGATTTTGTTAACGAAAAAGTGGCATCTTTGTTTGGATTGTAAATTTTTTAATCACAAGTTGTACCTTACTTAAGTCTTACTATCAACATTATATTGATCAGATAATGTCAGTTATAAACGTCAGTAAATACATTCTGTCTAGATAAATAAGTTATTTATAAACTTCATTTAGGTAAGTACTATTGTGAGGTTAGGATAGAAATTGGTTGAAGGATTTTTGTGCTTTGTACTTTTGGGCAATCATGAAGTGTTTCAAGTTTTAACAAGTTATGCAACCAGAAAAAAAAAGGATCTGATTACTAAGGTTATGTTAAAGCAACAAAAATTTGCTCTAAAATTAATGTAAGTAATGTAATTTGTTACTTAAGTCACAAGCAAAGATTTAATCGGAGAAGTCAATATTTTGAAGATATGAATGAGAATATATTAAAAGATCTTTAACATCCTTAGTATTCGAGTTTCACCTCATAACGCCTTGTGTCTTAAGCCAGTAGTAAAGTCACTGACTTAAGTTATGGACATTCCAGTTTGAACGGATGTTCATAATCGCCGGCTGTATCTATGTTATGCTTTATTAGTCGCCAGTCACTTAACTAAGCAACTCATAAATAACCTCATCCACAAAAGGGCTACAAAAAACCCACATAAACCCCATAAAAAGCAACAATAAAATCAGTCCCCATTCCTTCAACAATTCAGCGATCATTAACTAATAATTAAAACGCATCCCAAATTGAGCCTACAAAGGAAGAACTATTTGTTTTTAATCATCTGCACTTACTTCTGCGTTTTTTCTTGTTGTTTGAAGAAAATTTAAAAGTCCAAGCAGGGCAAAGAGATAAAAACTGAAGAAGGCCACTCTTGAATTTCATGCTTTTCATATTGGTAGTATAGTGTGTCGTTAGTGGATGCACCTGTTGGCGCCCGTCGCTTTATTACCTTCGTGCGCTCGTTTCTCTCTTTCGTTGATTCTTCGACTTCTTCAGCTTCTTCAAAAGCAATGAGAGCCTGAGGACTTGGTTCCTTCGTTCCGGTCGCTCATATAGTCGTACTCGGCGTGGTCGCATTAATTTAGCTTTGGTACAATAAGGGTTCTACACCCAATTCACAGGGTACAAAATATATATACAATGTGTTCACAGAAGTAAACATTAAAAAGATGAAAATGAGGGCAAATAATTGCGTTGTGAGGGAAAATTGTTTTTTTATTCTTTTTGCTGGATTCCACGAACAGTTGGTGTGTTAATATACAATGTGTTAGTTGGGAAAATATAATTTTCATGCTAATTTGTAAAACCAACATGTGTACATTTTTATGTTTCTTTTTTTTGTTTCGTGCTTCTCCTTCATCTTTGCTTCTTGTAATTGCACTTATTCCTTAAAAGGAAAATGCATTTCGTATTGATTGGGCTTCTGTTGAAGGCACTTCTTCCCATCTCGTCAGTACAGATATCTCTGTTTACGAGTGGCGAGCCCAAAATCGGTAATGAGCCGGTTAATAACTAGAGCATAGAGTGAGTCCGGCATGCAAGAGGACCACTCCTAACCATTCTTCATCCTCCGATATTTCACTGCCTCGATGCCACATTCTTCCTTATTGCTGCGGCTGCTGGTATTCTCCAGCAACAAAGAGCATGATTATTGCTCATCTGCATGTATTCGTGCTTCAGCTGAAGCCATGCTCGTGTGTATGTGGATGGACAGTAGCAGCTCATAACCTGCCACACCCAACGCACCGGTCGCTTCTTGCGTTCCTTCATTACGGCTTCCTCCTCGCCGGTCAGTCCGCAGCTCACAATTATCTCCGCGCTCCTGGGGCCGGCGGAGGCCGCAGTTATCTAGAGTGATCCGTTGGCATCCTCGTTACACCCGTTATTACATCCTACATGCCGGTGCCGTACACGTATCGTAGATTAATGTTTTTTCCTCGTTTTGGCGCGCGGGGCGAGCGCGCGTTATTCTGCGTTGTGCCGCCGGCTCCAGAATGAATTCTTGCGTTTGCATGCCGGAGTGAATGATGAAACTGGCATGTAAGGCAGTGACTACCGCGGGCGATACTGGTCACTTGTAAGAGTGGAGATTGTAAGCAGTTCGGAAGAGAAAAAAATAATTAGTTTGGGACGAAAATGGCATTTTGATTTTGAATATGGTTGTAGAAATTAATTTACCTGAGAGATTGTAGTGTTATTTAAATGAATATATTAATTGTGGGGATTTTTATGGGAAGTTGGGTTTTCCTTGCTGACTTAATCAAGCGACGCACCCAAGCACAGAAATGTGTTTTTCCTGTATTTCGGAATTATATTTATTTACCATGTGTAGAAACAACAAAAAATTACCAAAGTACATTTTTTCTAGTAAACCAATTTTATCATAAAAACTTCCTAATTATTTTAATACCTCCATTTATTTTAAACAAAAAATATTTGCTCAGGGCTGTAACATCTAGGAACATCTAGTTTTGTGATAATTTGTTTGAATTTGGTTTCAGAAACCCACTGTACTCGTAATGATATCAACAAGAAACGAACTCAATTATTGCTTATTTAAATTGACGTTATGCACTAAATTATATAAAATGATTACTGAGTTATTAATGAAAAATCCTAGAAATTCCGCTGAACACAATTGTTATTTGGAAATAGATGATACATTTTATTGGGTTTTTATTAAATTAAGGTATTTATTTATTTTGTTTATATTGAAAATTCTAAACCAGAAGAATTTAAGTTGCAAACTGTCTGGTATCAAACAAACAAATATTTAATTTATTAATTGTAATAATAAATTATTGAGTTATTCACTTAAATGTCTGTAAACCATTAGGTATGAAGCACTCTCAATCTAAAACTGTTCAAATTCTCCACTTGTATAAATATTTCGTCCATTGCCGGCATAGTTGAAAGCAAGTCGCAGCAAAGTGCCGAAGAATGCCATGAAATAAAAATCACCTCGCGGCGGCCAGCATGTATCGCGTGCGCGTCGCCAGAGTGGCCACAGCGTCGAGAGACAATGGGACAAAGCGAAGCCGCCCCGATATTATTATAAAATCCTTGTTTGCCCGGCGCGCGCGCGTCGCATGGCGGTAGCCGGATCGCGAGTTACGTTCTTACTTTCTGCAACAATCACGATCAATAAATACGCATCCACACTGAGTACTCCCTCCAGCAGGCTGCTACCTCGCAATGCGGACTAATGTAGGGCGCTTCAGGAGTGTTTCAGCTTTAAGGATCGCAATTGTGGACACTTTGTATGTGTGTCCACTGAGCGCTACTGTCATGTAACACCCCACCGGCGTCGTCGCACAAACGTCACGCGTTCTTTTGATTTCGCCGACGATTCAGGGATTTCTGAGCTTGGGAGAATTTTTGATTCTTCCGATGTGAGTTGCGTCCTTATTCGAACTGCATGAAGTACAGTGCTTTAAATATGCAGCGGTTTATTTTTGTGATCATTTATTTTCTCATTTGGGAGAAAATGAAGGAGGCGAATGATTGGAATTGAAGATATTTTGGGTTTGACTGGGAGTGGAAAAGATAACAAGTTGGTAAACTTGTTTTTTATTTAGAAAAGGAAATTTGTGCTTTATTGGCTGGAATTTAAAAACTCGAATTGAAAAAACGTCTCAAGAGCTTTGGGTCCATTGAGGTTCCAACGCAGTGGTATGATAACGACATAATGAACGCGTCAAGCAATGCATCGCAAATTAATGCCTTTACATTCTTCAAATAGATTTTTTTACATTCACGCTATCCCTTTTGTGACATCCAACCAATAACAACCAAATTGCTTTTTCTTTGCAGATAAGGCACCGCTTTGGCTGTTACGATGAGACATCCCAGGTTGGAGGAAGGAAAGTACGTCACTGCAATTGGGTTCGTTTTGTACGAGTGGCCTCAGCTTTCCATGCCAATGTTAACCTCGTAGCAACAAAAGTACGAGGAGAACCTGTCTACGAAGCAGTTAAACCCATTCCACCAGGAACAGAGCTTTTAGTTTATTACTTACCAGAGAGACCAGAAGAGCTTTTCTTTGTCAGAATGAGGGCTTCACTTTATCGCCAAACTATGGATTCTATTTTAGAAGGTAACCATATTGTAATAGTATCGAATGCTCCGAATCCGCATTTCTTGGTATAATGGGTTGCATAGCTTTACAGTTTAGGGTCAAAATAGATTCTTAACATCCTGGTGCGTTTATTATCTATTACAGATTCTCCATTGGACCTATCAATGTCCCTTCTTTCTCGTGCCCTATCTGGCTCGCCACCGAGTGCAGAAGATGAAGGCAAATCAGTCTCTGGGGATTCCTCAGCAGCCAGTTCGCAAGGTGATCTTCCCGACAATCATACCCCAGCACCAACACCACGTGCTAGACCACGTGAACGGACATTACTCCCATGTTCTGTTTGTTCCAAAGCTTTTGACAGGCCATCTCTGCTAAAGAGACATATGAGAACCCACACAGGTAGTACTTGATGATATTGGTCGATTGTTTTCTTGAGAGCCTAAGACTTGATTTCTATGATCACTAGGAGAGAAACCACATGTTTGTATGGTATGTGGAAAAGGCTTCAGTACTTCTTCATCCCTCAATACTCATCGTCGTATCCACAGTGGTGAGAAACCACATCAATGTCCAGTGTGCCTGAAGAGATTCACTGCTTCTTCTAATTTGTATTATCATCGAATGACACATATCAAGGTAAGCTGCAAACTTCCTTTTTAACCAACTGATTGATGATCATATTACCTGCGTTATGTTTATATTCCACTAACATTCACATAGCGTCTAAGTATCCTTGAACTTTCACTGGTTGTGTATCGAGCAAAGTCATTGCAGTGCCGGCGCACTTTTTGCGTCTCCCGGTCGCATCCTGCAGACGCCATTGTCTCCCGTTCTCACGCGCGGGCATTATTATTCGACTTTTCAACTTTGAATTAAATTAACTTAACTCTGCCTACAATGACTTACCTGTCAGGGCTACGCTCAAAAACACTTTTCTTCTCGTTCATTGTGTGTGCGTGGTGTGGTTAATTACATAAATGATGTGTACACGATAAAGCGCTTGAGGACTGAGTATTGTTCACGCATGACGTGTAATAATATTCTGATGGGATAATTGTTTAATTGATGAGGATATACAATTGGAAGTGAAGCATAGGCAAATGTTTTATAGGGCAGTGTGATTTTGGGAGGTGATTAACGGTCAAACTGAGTAAGGTGGGTGTTGGTAGGTTAAAGAATTTGGTGAAAAGAAATAAGAATTATTTTATTGTTGACAGCGGGTTTTTGGTTTTTATTTGGGAAACTGAATAATAAACAAAAAGTTGACTTTTATTACTGAATATTTAAGATAACTCTAAAAGTTAACAACAAGATTGTTTAAAATTATACAGATAGAAAGATGACTATGTCCTTTAATTTATACTAAAATTTGAAAATGTTATAAAGAGTAGTTGAAATGGTATAAACATATTTTTCATATTTACGGGCATGGAAATATCGAATGAAAAATTCAAATAACATTAAAACTTAACATTGATATACGTAAAAAATTTTATAAGTACAACACTTATTGTTATGTTTTTATTAATTTTTTTTTATTTTTATCTACTAGATTCTTGATGCTTCTCCTAAGAAAATTGTCTATAAAAACAAAGATTTTCCTTCCATCTACCTAAAACTTTCCAAACTTATACATTATCTTATTGTTGAAATTACTACTAAATTTAACACATATATCAATGTTACTTTATGAATAATGAACTAATTTGTCGCCAATTGGATAAAATTTCTATCCATCCACATTTTTGTAATTTACCTCCCCGTTTTTCCAAGAATACACAATTTTCTTATTCTCCCATACTATAATATTCATAACCTGTGTGAATTTCTATTACTCGACCGACCATTGTCCACCACATACTCATACATTACTACCAAGTGTCTTCCCCAGCGTGAGAACTTTTCGTCGTTTTTTTTTTTCAAGAAAAATATCAGTCACACTCGAGTGACTTAAGTTTACACACTTGACTCATCATCCGCACTTGTCGGCGTCCTTTCCCCTGCTTGCACTGCCAACCTTCGACCTGTTGTAGCCGTTGTTGTCTTCGATTGTTTTCTTATTAATTCGCCACGCACCCTTTTTCCGCCCGTGCTCATCATGCTCATGCGAAGTGGCTTCTTGTGTTGTGCTCCACTTCACTTTCCCTCGCATGCGTGGAAAGGGCACAGGACAAGGCGGCCTCAGGTGCGTATCGCGTACCATCGCTTCTTGCACACGCACCATCGACGTGAGAAAAGACTGCGAACAAAGCAGACAATGCGCAACCGAAACTTGCGGTGGAATAAATAAGCAGTAGAGCAGCGGGTGATATGCTCAAGTAAGAAGTAAATTAAAATATTAGCTGTTCCATTTAACAATATCAAACATGCAAACATAGGCCGGGATAAGACAAAACCAAAGAAGGTATAAATTAGGTAATTGTTTACTAAAAGAATGTGAGGGTTTCAATTTTGATCAAATCAAAGAAGAATGGTTTACAACTTGTATAAGAAAATCTAGTTGCATTGGGTGGTTTTTAGAATGGAATTGATTTAGTTGTGTTTGGTTTTATTAGTAACACACCAAGATATTTTTGAAACAAAAAGATTTTTGCGTCAAAATATTTCTAGGCTTTAACTGAACAACCTTGGAAAGTGTTTTATAATATTGGTGACAATGAAGTTTATTTAATTGTTATTAACTTGGCAACTTGCTGCTTTGTAAGTTGGCAGATCCTGTTAATATCTTTGTTGGGAGCGTGAAAAATTGAAGCAAAAAAGAGGGTCTGCCATCTTCCTGCGAAGTTGGTTACGGTGTCCGTCCGGTCTATGATCGACATGGATAACAGTACGCTCGCGATCAAATACTACAAAGTCCTACAGCCGATATACGTAGGTGCAAAAAGGGATTAGGAAAAGTTGAATTTTTTTATTCATTTTCCCTAATTTTCATCTATTTTTGAGAAGACATCTTTTGATGTTACTCACGTAATAAAACAATAATCTTGAATTTATTTCAAATTTCTATTATTTTCCTTACAATGAAGAAATTCATCATGTGCAACAGATTGGAAACGGTCTACTCGTCCGCCCTTTTGGCGTTGCCACCCGTCGCCTCACGTCACACCAACCCCAATCAAAAAAGCACAGGTGAACACGGTAAACATGTGATATATGTGCGTTAATTTGATACATCCTTAAGTATACTCAAGTACACAATGAGTCGACACTATTTGCACCTTCCCTTCACTTTTTTTCAGTCAAGTTTTTTAATGTTAGCTTTATTCAGACCACGTCTTGATATTCTAAGATGTTTTTAAAGGTATAATTTAGATCAGAGATGACTTACCCATATGCCACTAGTAGACTTTAATACAAAGAGAACAGATTTTTGATGTGTGAACATTGGGGTGTGTATCTTAAAAATTCTTTTTTAAAGGAAAATCAATTTAGCAAGAATACAATCATATTTTATTAAACTTCCTGTTATAATTTAATGGGAGTTGTAAACAAAGGCTTGAACTGACTTTCGGTTACTTTTAACTTCCCCCTGGTAGATGTATTTTGTTTTGTCTATCTTAACATTACTTCCTCGTTATGAAATCAAACAACTAAATTTATTAAATCACCCCTTGATCTTCTTACATAGATTCTTATGCATTGCAATCTTGGATTTGTGGTTGCCATATGCTTTAATGTATCCGTTTTAACAATGGCAACCTACCCTTTTTTTTTATTTCTTAAATGCTGCAAACAAGGAAACCTTCTTTGTGTTGTGACATATGCTGACTTTGCTGAGCTGTTGGTATAATTAGGATCATCATCTTTTGTGTTCAGTAAACGGCTGTAAAAACATTAAATTGCGGTTGGTGATGGCAACCTGATGTTGTTGAAAGTTGTCAAAACATTGGGAGATAAAATTATTAACTGACAAAATTACAAAACTAGAGGAAAATCGTATTTTTCAGAATAGGACATTAATTGAAATAGAGATATAACGAATTTCTTGTACAACCTAAAACACATTGTATAAAAGTGATACAAAAATTACTGAAATATTATTAATGCCAATTTATGAGTAAAATTGTATATAATATTTCAACAACTCATAACCTATATTTTGAAACTCTTTTCAATATCTCTTCATTTCAACCTTTTGCTCTGCTCCCTAAACATTAATCTCCTTGTTGAAATTTTCCAACTCAGTTTGTGACTTGATTGTTCACCTTAATTCCATTACGTCTTAATAGGTTGCGAGTGGATTTCCGTTGGACGCGCACAAGAATTAAGAAGTCGGTTATTGTTGCGTGGGAATGTGGGAAACGCGCAAAGACGCTTCTCCCTCGACCCGGCCCATCTTCGGGTTGCCCGCGCGACAGGTGCCCTCGACTTCCGGCCGACCGCGCGATCGAAGACGATATTATCTGCCAAGCAGGTACCATCGTCTTTTGTCCGTTGATTTTAACGGTCAATATTACAACTGGGAATAACTACAACAAGTGCAACCATCAATAACTGTGTGAACTTGCAGCTGACCAAGCATTAAAATCACCATACTCCTTGAAGACATTAAACACTCCAAGGTCTGTGGAAAATAGAAACCAAAGCTTGAACGGGAACATATCTTATCCTTGATGAAGAGGTAGCATAGTGTAGTTAGCAATATCATAAATAATAGGAAAAGCTGATTAAAAACAGCCTCAAGAGTTTCACGTACGTTTGGGTGCTGCTATTGCTTGTTGCTGGCGATGAGCAGCGGTCAAACAATCGTCGAGCGAAGAAGAGTGCGCGTAACGAATGGGAGCAGCATGGGTTATTGGTGAATGCAGGCGCAGGCGGGTTACCAGCATTGTACCAATGGGGCCAGCAGTGCATGGAGGCTGAAAACTATTATTACACACGCATAATATATGATGGTGTGGAATGTGCGCTGCGTGTGAGAAAGGCGATGTGGATGGGTTGATAATGTGTGCATATCACACTCGACAAGATCAAAATGTGGAAAAAAATTCATGAACTATAGAGCGGAAAAATAAAGTTTCATACAAACTGAAAGAAATGTAATTAGAGTAAATATACAGAAAATTTTAAATTGAGGCGAGAACGAAAACTTTCCACAGAAACCTCTGCATTTGGATTCTGTTAAAAGCTCAATTTGGAATTAATTACGTAATCAATATCGTGGGTGGAACTTGGTAATTAATAAAAAATAAATTTAGTGGAAATACAATATTAATCAGTTTAAATTGAACCTAAGAACATTTGTGCAAAAAATAACCTTAATTTAAAACTAGGAACATTATTTATTCCTGAAATCAAAATGAAGAAGGTAACATATCAAAAACGTTTTTACAACAAGAAATATTTAGAAAATTTTGAATGAAAGATATAGATTTCTTTTTGAGAAGAGTAACTTGCAATAGATGTTGTTCGTGCGGTGGTGGAGTGTCGACTGTCATACAGTTTCCAGGATTCGTAGCCATTAGACCACGGTGTCTTCGTGGCGCTCGCATCGAAAGCGCAAAGATTGCGGATTATCGCACGACCTCGCAGTTTTAACGAACGCGTAGTTCAAATAGACGATCCTCGCGACACCACCGCAGATGCTACGTACTAACCTAAATCAAATGCATACAGCTAATAAGCTTAAACCCAAATTATGATGAGTAACTGATGAACGCAATATATCAGACCCTTTGTAACCTAGATCAACAACACATCAATACCAAATGTTTTCTTTTTGCATAAAACAATCTCAGCTTTTTATTAAATTCTCAGTACTTAGTTTGATTCCTTAAATTTCACTTTTCCCTCAAATTCACAAATTCGTGTAATTCACAATTATTTTATTTTTGTTTCAGGACAAACCTCATAAATGCAACCTTTGCAGTAAATCCTTCCCAACCCCTGGCGATCTTCGCTCCCATATGTACGTCCACTCAGGATCCTGGCCCTTCAAATGCCACATCTGCTCCCGTGGCTTCTCCAAGCACACCAACCTGAAGAACCATCTCTTCCTGCACACAGGTAAGCCGAAAACCAAAAGGAAACAAGGCTAAACCCACAAGTCAAACCATCATGCAGGAAAACATCAACAAACAGGTTTTTCATTTTTCCCAAAAAGCGAAAGGAAAGTGGAAAATTATATTTAGTCAGTGCACACTTATATATGAATGGAAATCCATAAAAGTAGAAGCATATCAAAATTAGGATTTCAATATAGAATTTAAGGGTTGTATTTATCTCACACGAAGGAGTCGAGTTCAAGAATAACGAATTTGTAAGGTAAATCAGTCGATTAGTTAAGAATTCGAAGTCGAAGTCATAATATTAGATTTATTCGAGTTTTTCTTAGAGAAAGACAAGTTTTTGTTTTGGTTTCTCATTTATTAGTTTTACTTAGTTTTCGCAAAGCAGACAGGAATAATATGTAAATATCGCTTTGATTGGTCCAAATCTTGCCGTCCCGTAGTAATTAGCTAATTAACGAAGTAATGGTTATTACCTTTTGTTATTACGTATTATGATGTGTACATACATGAAAATTCTGTGATTCTCTACTTGTAATGATTAACTTTATTATAAATATATTCTTCTCTTCGGTTTAATTAAGTTAATTAGTCGACGCTATTATAATTTTCGGTTATTATACGATACAAGCCAAATTATACAGTGTGTCCTGATGTCACAATGGTGTAAAAATGCGTAATTAATTGAACCTGTACTTGCTTTCGTTTATTGGCGTAGAACATGAGGTATGGAAGTGAGAAAAATTTATTGTCATGCTTGGACACACTGTGTATGAGAAATATTGCAAATAAGGATAACAATATAGTAGCTATTTATAAATTACGTTCTCTATTTCATACACATATATTTTTATAAAATATGCATTTATAGTTGAAAAGTTTTAGAAAATATAAAAATTATAAACAAAGTACAACCAGGGTGTGTTTATTTACTGCAATTATATTTATAGCTATTGCCAATCAAAGGTACGTGTGTTACATATTATTCTATGCATGCTAATATTAGAAATTATATGATCAAGTATTTCGTTGATTTTTATCACCAAAATGTCGGATATTCATTGAAGTATCAAACTACAACTATCTACTTTGACACTGAGTAGTTCTTAATTAAATAAGAGAAAACGTTTTTGGCGTTTTGATAAAATAAACCATTTTCTCATTTTTTATACAAAACATAAGAAAATAGATTTAGCACACAATAGATATCTTGAGCCTTGCATGAAAATAAAAACATTTGAAGGTTTAATTATGAAAGATATCAATTTCATAATGATACTCAATTCTGATACTGATACTTATGATAATCAATGATACTTTGATACTTTCCATTATATTGTAAATGTTATCAAAATATTTTTGGCGTGGTGCCTTTATCTGAGTCAAAATAAAATTATCTCAATAAAACGTTTATTTCTTTACAAATTTTCGAAAGTATAAATAATAAAATATTTATTTGAATTTAAATATATCTCGTATTTTTATCCAAAGATTTTATTGCTGATAAAATTCAAGAACTACAGTTTTATTTGGCATAAAAATGTTCACAAAGTTATTTCACTTTTCCCACAATGAAAATAATAGTTTGTAGTATTTTTTGATAATTCAGTAAATATAAATAAAAATTTTGATTTTAATATTGTTGTTGCAATTAGAATTCTGCTAAGTCATCTTTTTTGATTTTGTATTTTATATAAAAACAGCCAAATATTCACTTTTCAATTAGTTTTTGGAATGTTTTATCTTTCAGTGAATCTCATAAATTATTTTAGAATATTTTGAAATGAAAGTTTCTGCGAATTATAGTTTGTGAGATATTTATGACTAAAGTAAATATTTTGTGTTATGCTCACGTATTTTGAAGAGTACTTCACTCCGAAACTCATTACTCTATCAAAATTAATGCGATTTTTTTTTTCTTTTGATTTCTTTGCAAGAAATATCAATCAAAATTATTTCTTTTTCCTAAACATTTGCACTTAGTTTAATATAATTAGCGTTATCGTGCTTAATTATATTAAGCAATAGTTTTCGTTAAAATTAGGTTACTTGAAATTTAATTAAATCCGAAATTACTTTGGATGCTTCCAATCCACTATTTTTCCACAAAATCTTTTCAATATTTTACATTATCACCTCCAACTTGTTTCATGATACTTTCAAACACAAATGCTCCACATTTCGATTTACATTTTTGTTAATTGGGGGAAGTTGATTAAGTTGATTTTTATTTCGTGATATCCTTGTTCTGTTTTCAATAATTTTCTAACCACACCTCTTTAAATTGTCATTTATTACCAAACGCTAAACCAATCAATCAATCAAACCTATAGTCACCTTCTAAATATTTCCTTGTAACCACACTTTTCAAACATATACTTCCTCTCACATCTTCATGCTCAGATTACGCCACAAAAGCTAACATCACCTTAAAGCCTAGAGCCTTTACAGTTATCATCCTATGGAATTATATTATGGTATCCTGCCCATATGATAGGTTAGAATGTGCGTGCCAGCTACCGTCCGCACATCACAAGCACGTAATCAATCTCGAGCAGCGATTTGAAATTTTTCCATTGCGCGCGCGCCTCATCAGCATCGAGCACGCATCGATCAAAAACCGCTGGCTGCGAGCACATTAAAATTCCGTATTTTCTTTCGTAATTTCTGGCATGTCGCGCATTAAAACGCATCATTACTGCGTCGCGCTACTGTGTGCATGCATGGCGCTGCCGCCGCTATGCCTCCGGGGGCTGCGCATATCGTCGATGGCGATAATGAAAGTGATTCAGTAATAATACACCCGGTGTACTTCTATGCGAGTGTGTGTGTGTGTGTGTGCGGAAATTTCGAGATGAGCGATGATGCACATCTTGAACGGCGGTCGATGCTGCAGGAACAATGCGAAGGATGCGATCGGAGAGATGGATCTATAGTCTTCTTCGTGGAGGCAATGCACCCGTATCGCGCTACTTGTTTTAATTCCGAAATTAAATGCTTCATATCTACTGAGCGTTATACATCAACTTCAAATAATATTCCAAATCAGAAGAAAGAAAAGCGAAGAATTGAGAAATATTGCATTAATAATAATCACAACATAAACTCCATTAAATTTGATAATATTTAAGATATATGGTGCAATAATATTTTATAATGTTTACCAAATTTATACAACAAACAACTGACTGATATGTTGGTGTTATTCTAATGATGAAACACAATATGTAATGACAAAGGAAAATTAAGATAACTGCAGAAAAACTAACTCTACAAGATTAATAATTTTCATCAAGTATCGGAAAAAAGTTAGTAAGATATATGCAAATTTTAAACATAAACTGAATTACAGTTTTTGAGATATTTATTAATGAAGCACTTATTTTAACTTGAACACAACCTCATTCCAAAGCATATAATTCTTATAAAATTCAGCAGCATTGTCTGAAATTTAAAACATCTATTTTCAATAATTTAGTTCTCTATATTTGTGCCAGTCGTTTCAAAGATATTAATTACTTCAAATAAATTTTAAATTAGAGTGTTTCAGTCTAAGCAAATAACGTAGAAAATGAAGTGATTAAGAAAAATTGTTGTAACTCGTTGATAATTCATTCTAAAAATTTCATGCTTTCTACAGGCATTGATCTTGAGTTATTTAATGTATATA
>JAODGC010024734.1:36226-52482 GCA_027574925.1 Ecitoglossa quadriceps | reverse complement strand
ATCTGATAAATCCTTTTATATATTTGCTTAATTTGGTTTAATTACAATCATGAATTTTAAAGACATCAATTATTTTCGATGCGCTTAAAATTAGAAGAAATTAGAAGCAGAAAATAATTCCACTGTGTTTCTTTTATAGGAGATCATCACTTGAACACTAAAATGCTTAATTAACTTCCCAAATAATGTATTTAGCACGTTGGAAATTTTGGTCCTGGTCTCCTAATTACTAACTAGTGCTTACAAGATATTTTGCTTCCACTTAAAAATGTCCTTCTTTCTTCCACGTCAATCATTTTTTGGTCATTTTCTGGTACACCTGGTATATTCCTACTTAGGACCTCGTCGCTTGTGATACCATATACTCGTCCAACATCAATTTTCCTCCGCCATCCGCCGTCCGCCTCGTCGCCGTCGCGCGCTTTGTTTTGTTGTCCTGGCCCCATGATTACACGCTACCTGCGCGCCCGCTTGCGTGCTGTGGCGGCTGAGTGTGCGTGCCGCCGGTGGTGCCTATCAATATGGAATTTATAACGCCAAGATTATACCTCCCGAACGTGAATCGCGCGTTCGCGGCCGCGTTAATAACGACCGCGCGCGATGGGCGAGGTGGATGCGGCCGGGCGCGGCTACCGTACGGCCCCCGCGGGCTGTGTTCTTATAATTAAAACGGGGCTACAATAAAACACGCGGACGTGCCAGCGCAATGAACGCAGTTGCGAAAGGAGTGAAGCGGTGATGATAGCTTTTTATGTGCATCATCAATGTACCAGCTACTTAGTGGCATCAAGGTGCTGAATTAGTGGTTTTGGTGGAAATGCAATCATAATGTGCGGTGAAATTAGCAGATGATATTGGAAAGAAGAGAAATATTGATAGAAATTAGCTATAATTTATTGGTAGTAAAGTTTCTAGCAGTATGACTTCTATTTATGCAGTTACTGAATGAGTAATTCAAGAGAATCTAAGGACGCGCATTGAAGTCTCCAATCTAAACTAGGGACTCAATGACTAGATAATTCTGTTTCATACAATTTCTTCATAATAATACAATTTACAGATTAACTTTAAAAGTGACAGAAACTTTCAAGAAATTCAAACGTATAGTTTAGAAGATATTTACACTTTTCTTCTTAAACTAGATGTGAAATTTGATGCATTTTTCTATTACATTTTAAAACTGTTATTAACTCATAAAGAAATAATAATTAACAATAATAAAATTAAATTCTATGAAGTCAAAAGTATAGAATTTATATTACTAAAGTTTAGGCTTTTCAAAGTTTATAGTGAACGAGTAATTAATTATATAAATTAAAGTTACCTTTCTTTGCATTCCTGTGGAAAATCATGAATAACGTGAAAAGTAATGTTGCTAGAAGTTTGATATTTGTACCTATTAATGTGATGTTTATGTACTAAATAAATGGTAATTTACAACTTTGTACGCATTTTAGTTTACAGCTTATTAATTATTATTTTTTGCATTCTTCTGAGTTCAATATTCTTGTGACGTTACTCGTGTTTTTGTCTTAAATTGCCAATAACATAAAAACTAAGGAAGATTATTGTTTCAAACATTTTGAAAATACCAGTGATTATGTTGTGTGAAAATACTAGCAAAGATAGAGTCTTGTAAAATCCGTAATTAGTAAGTAATTAATTATTAAATAACAATTTTCTTATTAAATGAATTACACTTGAAAACTCGTAATAACTCCTAAATTATTTATTAGAAATTTACAATATTTTCACTTAGTACAGTCACATAGATTTTTCATGCATCTGTAAGCATGCAACATTGTAAACACAATACTGTTACATTGATACACATTTTTCCTCATGAACAATAATTATTAAAATTGCGACGCACGAACCAAAAACGTCAATCATCCAACATGCACATTGAGAATAAAAGGTACTCTGTAAGACATGAAAAAGTCGCAGGGACGACACGTGCTCGCAGCTTCCTGCGCAAGGCTAGAAATAAGCAAATTGCGAAATCACGATCGGCGCGCGCGCTTACTGCAGCACTTCTTTGCGCTCGCCTGCTGGCGGCACTAAAAGTTGGCACTCGCTTGGAAGCTGCGCTCCGCAGGAAAAAATTAAGTGCACGCGTCGCTCCCGGCTTCCTTTTAATCACTCTCGCGGAGCTCTTCGCATGGCGCAAGGCTTCGCGTCTGCGGTTTAATGCGGTCTCTCAGTCTGTATTGTCGTGTAAATTACGTGTAACGCACACCCGTGGAATGAAATCGTAATGCGATGGACGGCTGTAGGTACTTATAGAGCATATGATGGTGATATGGTCATATGAAGGGTTTTGCATGTTTTTGCATATCATTTTCCCGCGCTGTGTGTTTTGTACTTGGTATTTTCACGTGATAAATAACTCGGATCATGTGTAATCTTTTTAAATTAATCAAGAAATATTTCTGGTAGAACCACCTCTGCTTCCACCTTTGGAAGCAGAAAAAAAGGTTCTTCGAAGGAAAATTCAGACTTGAAAGAAGGAAATTAACAGGTTGGAGTTGAGGTATTTTAATTTAATTCACAATTTTATAAAGTTTCAAATGTCTAAGATGTGTTAGCAATTAAAAACAAGCGAACTTCGTTATATTTGTGCTCTTGGCTTTGAAGTAAACAATTTTTTGATTTACTATATCAGTGAAGTTTAACAAGTTTATATCAATTTAAATAAAGTTGTATGCAAAAAAAAACTCGAAAATCTAGATTTAGGACATACTGTATACGAGTACTTAGCAAACAATTACATCCTTAATCATCTAAATAAATTATACGAATCCGCTTTACATCCTTGATACACCGATAGTGACGATATTCTATTCAAGTTAAGCTTTGAGTTGTTCACATCATGATAAAATCACGTCATTCAAGTGTCATTATCCTGAGCTTAAGTCAACTCCAAAGCTACACAACCATAACCAACTATCTATTTTACATTGACAAAGCATCCGACGTATTATTACAAACATTCTCATTCTAGAAAGACATTCTAATTTTTGTTGCTTGCTTTCCAAATACAAACTGTTCTTTCTTGTCGAATTCTTCTATGAACATACTGTATATTTTTAGCTCCTTATTGTAATTTACTAGTTTCTGCGTGATGCATCTATCCGCCCATTCATCTGTTGCCGATGGCAGTTTTCAGCAAAATTTGCCTTTCAAATTCAAGCGTTACCGAGAAAAATAGCGGAGATAGTTTCAAGGACAAATAAAGCATCAAAAGGGAATATGATTAAGTAAAGAGGCACATCATGCAGAAGCCAAGGAGGCAAGTGTAAGACTAGATTATGTGGTCTAATAATGATGGAGTGTGTGTTTTCTGAGGAATTGAAGATTATGCATGTGGGCTGCAGGCAGAGGAAGAGTAGGGAGTTCAGAAAGCTCATCAGCAGTAGGCAGCGAGTTGACGCTGTGATGAATTGTTGGTTGGGAAGGTTAATTCAATAGGTATTAATCAAATTAGAGGAGAAGCAAATATAAGGTTGGCCGAAGCAAAGCAAAATAATTGGCATAAAGAAAATGTGGAATTTTAAGAACCAAAGTTTAAGAACCGAAAGATAAAATTTATTTTTTGGCAATGAAGAAAGGTGAGAATTTCTTCTTCTCAACTTCAGGGAAAGCAAAGGACAAGGGAATTAGGAAATATGGACAGATAGTTACACACAGGGTAAATTGATATGTTGATCATTTTCAAATATTCAGAAGTTAATAAGTAATAAGTTATAGAATGTCAAGGGAGAAATAAAATTATCAATTATACTATTAGTTATTTAACTAGGCAATTATCTATTAATTAAATTAGAAGAGAAGCAAATAGCTGAAGAAAATATATATATATAACTGGTATAAATTAACTTGTTCTTTTAAAAAGTACTAAGAACAGTAAAAGTGTTTTTTTATTAATTCAACAATAGGGAAGGATTGAAGACAAGACACTTGATATATTATGTTATAAGCTATTCACACAGGATTGTTGATTTAAATCCTGCTAACACCTCCGTTAGGTGTGTTGTAGCTACAACCGAAGAAACTAACTGCCCAGCTCCTGCGCGGTCAGTGGTGAGTAGGTCGAGTACGGTGTCGGTTTGTGACAGCATGGGTAACACTACACATGCACGTTCCTACACCCGGCATATAGGTGCAAAAGAGATAAGAATGCTTTGATGATGATAACATCAGAAGAGGAACAAATGCGTGAGTGTGGTTGAAAAGAAGAAAGATCATTTTATGAAGTAGTGAGAAGAAAAAAGTTGATTTTTAATTTATTCAAGAACAGAAGAGGAGTTAAAAAAATACTTGTATTAAATGAATGTAAAGAACAAAAGGGGAAAGATATATCAATACGATTTGATTATCTTCTTATTCATTCTGTAATTGTCATATTTTTGGATTACAACGACAGTAATTTTACGAGATTATGAATTACAGTTAGGTAAATTGGTAAGGAAATAAATATTGACAAAGCAGAAGGCATGAAGAAATGACATACTATATTTTGTAACAAATAGACCTAAAAGACGTGAAAAATGAGACAATTTGGAATTAACTCTTACAGTTTTCTGTAAGTTTCGATGCCACGTGTTCGGTGTGTTGCCTTCTTCTCTGATACTGTACAAACTTTGTATTTATCTGTCAGTCTAAAGATGTAAAACATATGCAATTAATTTACTTTGATTAATTTACAGATGTCTCTGTAATTTTTAAAATTTTTAAGGTTATCAACATTAAATTCCTTAAAATTCCACCATAATTTTTCAGTCAACCCATGACTATATGGATCGCATACCATCAATTGCTCTCTTCTTCTTCTTTTTTCACCAGCTCATCTTGTTGTTGTACATATTCTCGCGTTGCTGCCTTCTTGCACAGCTTTTTCTCCATCTGCAGCTTCTGGTGCTGGCATCGATTGCGCATATCATGTCTTCGTTTCTCCGCTCGACCGGCGGATAATCAAGCGAAGATGATGGCGTGGCCGCTCGCCGGTCGTGTTCCTGCCGGACGCACGCAGAACTGTAATCAAAGTCGAGCACCAGCAGCAGCCGCGACCTGGGTGCAGAAGACAACAAAAAAGCCAAGGAACGGCGAACGATGCGCTATACCAAGCGCCGCGGGCCAAACAGCCACTGCCCAGGCTACCGTTCAACAACACCACATCAATTAACGTCCACTACACTCACACAGCTAACGATTTCGATATGAGAGAAAAATATGTACAGTGTGTTCTGATTTTAGAGCAGAAAAATACAGGTATTGGGGGAAATAACAGTTTGTTGTGAAATACCGAAGTTTAGGAGCTTAAGAAAATTAGAAGTACCTGTGATATTATAAAATTGTTTTCGAAATTACAAACAAGGGTAATACTAAAATTGGTTACCATTTAAATGATTTCAAATATTGCAATTTTTCTCCTTTTGGCTTTGTCGTCAATATTTTGTGTTAATTTCAACGATTCTGATATTATCTTTCGTGGAAATTATGTTACCATTTCAAATCATTGCAGATTTATTCAATGCTATGTTTTACACCATATTAAGAATATTTCTGAAATTTATTTCATATTGACTGTAAATATACAGTGTGTTTGAATTTTAGAGCATCACAACTAAAAATTGAAAGTTTAAACGACGGAATGAAAGGGTTAAGATTGAGATGTCTTAAAACCGTCTTTAATTTAGGATAGTTTACTAAGTCTAGAATATATATGTAGTTCAACATCTTAGAATATGAGAATTTTTCATCTTCTGGTCAAGTTTTCATAATTTTCAGTTGATTTTCGTGTTTTTTAAAATCATATCTTTAAGCGTGACAATGTTAGTACATTAAAACTATTCAATAGTATTAAAAACTTTATTTTACATTGCATTAAGAATATATTTCAGTCTTAATTTACTCAATTTACTAGTTTTTCTTCACTTATTAACCTTGAAATTAGCATTTTTCGCAAAAACCACCATAAAGAACTTGTTGTCATCCCGTTGAACTTGTTTTATGGTTTCATCTAAAAATGTCCGATATAAAATTACCCGCCTGCCTTCGGTTTCACATCGCGATGCGGTCGTGTTGAGTCCTTCTTGTAAGCATCCCGAGAGGAAATGAAGTCATATACTGCGCTCCTGGTGTGTGCTATCTGCGACGATATCTGTGCACACGGCGGTGTCGCCGATAAAATGCGACCGGATTCATTTACACGTTTGCACTTTCGCACGTTCGATAATCAAGAAGAGCGCGAGAAATGAAGAAACGCTTGCAGGATGCAGGGCTACTTGTTGGGTGCTTATTGGTAACGGCTGTTGTTGACGAGATGACGTGCCAAGCGGTCGTTTAGCATATGCCTTCACGTGGTAGATTTTCGACGACGCCTTGAGAATTTATTGCACGTGTTGCAAATTGCTATGTGGCATAAATCACATTAACAAATGAATAGGGAATCAGTATAGTGGACAAAAGACGAGGAAGAAATAGGGTAGACATAAAGAAGAATATGGAAGTTAAGTAGGCATTAATTATGAGCGTAAATTGAAAATTGCAATGAAGAAAACTGTAATTATAGAGCTATAAGATATTAGGAAGGATAAAAATTAAGAGCAAAATAACAATAAATATTCGGGAATGGTTTTATCCACAAACCAACAAATAAACAACGCAACATTAAGGAACGTGAGTTTTTAGCTGAGAAATAAATCAGCAAAGTAGAAAACTGTAATTCTACTTACCAAAGAAAAAAAGAAAAGCGTTGATGTGCAAGTATTATCTATTATGATTAATTGTATTAACCAATTTTGATGGAGTACACTATCAAAGATGATAAAAGTTAAAACCAAGAGGTTTAAACGATCACAGAAGTGATATGCTTGGTAATACCCCTGGGGCCATAGGTAAATATTAAAAAATACCTTCCACTCTGTATTTATCAAAGAAACTGTAAGCCCGAGAACAGAAAAAGAAAAGTCAATCAAGCAGAACTCTAATGTCACCACTTACTACTAATTATTAAGGTATGTGTCCGATACTGAACACAATCATGACAAACATAGGGGCTAGATTAGGTTAGTTGTAAATGTCAGTAGAACAGGAAACTAACTCAGCATTAATTAGTATATTTTAATAGCAAATACATTAAAACGTAGACAATAATTCTTAGTCGATAATGAAGAAACCTGTAAAATCAACATTCCTAGGTTGGAATTAATCAATAGTTTTAACATTTTCGTAAAACCAACCAACTCGTCTGCTACTGCCTAACACTCATTTGCATACACGTAATAATTATATTATTCCGGATTAATTAAGCACTAAAGATGACGTCAAACGCACGCCGCTCGCTCGATCCGTTCTATGATTTAATGACGGGCGATTAATTAATTAATATCTCTCGCCGAATGCAAATCTAGATAAGAATGCCGATACTGCAAAGAAAAATGTCGGAGAAGAAAACAAGGTTATCGAACAAATAGCATCATTTCAATGTATCATTTTATACACTGCCCACTTGTACTCATTAATTGTATTAGTCATTATATATTTAAGTTTAATGGTTATGCGAACATACGGTATGTTTGGTGAAATAATTGTTTTCCGTGTAGTCACGCAAAGAAGCGAATCTTTCTGCGCGTTGATGAATGGAGCGCAATGGCACACGCTTGATGTCTGACTGACGTTTGTGTTGCACAAGAAGATGAAGAGACACAAGTGGAATACATCGCGCACGAGAGTAATGTTTCGGCCAGCGTGTGTTTATGTTTGGTTGGAAAGCAATTTTCGGAAAAGAACGCGGGTGCGCATATTATCTTGGCGACGCCCGTGAGGCAAATTCTTCGTGCCTTTATGCGCCTCATCCTGCTGTCTGTGTTTCTGCGTTTATTTCTGCGGTTGCGAATGGTAATTGCGTGCTGTGCGCGCCGCTAGTCGGATGGCTTTAATTTGATGTAATTGTTCTGCTCGCGTGCGTTGTGCACAATTCGAAAATCATTTGCTTGGGACATAGCTAGGCATTACGAGGAGTTCAAGTTCAGGATAAAGATTTTACGAGGGAGCCCTAGAACACATCGAAGAAGAATACATCGGGAAGGCGCAATGGTAGTTTGAAAGTAAGAGTGAACGAGAATTAAATTCGTGATTTTGGTTTTTGAAGACACTTGCAAGCGTACTGATAAAAATTAACTGGATTACATTAACAAATAAGAAATGAATAAAATCAATAATGAAATTGCATTCAGAAATCACTTTGGCATATACTATTGTTACAATTTTGAAAAAATATGTTTGGTGTGTTGCCTACTTCAGTTTATTTACACTGTCAATCATCTTAATTTAATGAATGTCAAAACACTTTGTGACCAAAATCTACTTGATATAAATACTTCTTTGATGTCTAATCAAATAACAAAATATATTTATGATACATTGTATTGTTGCTCTATATTTTTGAGAAAATTGTGTTCTAAAATTAAAATTCAAACGCACTTTGTTATAATCATAATTGTCGATGGACAAAATAATAACTTAATTCATTGATCTAATTGAATATATTATTACATATTTAAAAATTTGCCATAGTTTTCTCTTTCCAATAGGAGTTACTATCAGAAATAACCTAAAAATACTAAAATTCACTCTTCGGAAAAACAATTTCAATGATGAAAAATTAATATAGGCTTCAAATTTTCTCTTTCGAAATTAATTTATTGAGATACTGTTATTTGGCTAATGTTTCTGGTAATAATTTCAATCTTGCATTTGAATTTGTAATATCGGTAATAAAGAAATCTGTAAAAAAAATTATCAACATCGTTGTAACTTCTATATATTCTATCTATTATCATCATAATTTCAAATAATATTCTCATATATTTTTTTCCGTTTTGCATCATGTGCAGATTTCTGTTCGGATGTCTCTTCCAGCAGCAAATTTATTAGTCCTATCCATGGTGTACCTTCTTGACTTCAGCATAGCACATCAAATCAATGCATGTAAATGATCACAAGTGAATGTACACGTATTAGAAATGCTTCCGAGTACTATGGCGCAGAGGCAGAAGCTATTAGTCGTTATCGCCACACAGGCATCTCGTTGACTCGGCAGCCTCCGAAGACATCCAAGGTGGTCCTCCGCATGCCGGCGACGAATTGTTCTTCCGCGGACGCGAGTAAAGTACGCACCCAGTGTGTTACGAAATGTAACGAGCATGTTGTGTGCCTTGGTAGACTTTGATACCATCAATGATTCCAAACTATCCGAATCTAAATTTGAGTTTGCTTGGACTCTGAGATTGATTTCGATGGTGCCTTGGAGCTGGCAGTATCTAACAGTTGACTGCCCTGCTAAGTAGACTTAACTATGGACTATAAGCAGTGGATGTGAGTTGCAATGTGCCTGTATGGTGACGATATGAAACGTCGGTCAAATTTTAAAAGATAAAGTCAATCAAAATGTCTGAGATTAAATGAGTTTAGATAGGGAATAATAGGAATGGATGTATTTATAATGATGGGTCATAAGACTTTTTATCAGAGGCTAGACTTACTTTGCTTACTTTGTACAGCTTACAACCTAAACGTATGATTGGAAATTGATTTCTTTCTTCTTTTTTTTAGGTACGTAAAGCAGAATTTTTAACTATTCATCCATATATTCCAAGAAAGGTTTGTGAATTATATTAATTACACCTTATATAAGGCAATCTTAACCTTACTTTGACATTTAGTATTTTATTATTGTTTAAAAAGATTTGCATCTTGTGCTTTTCATCTTTCAATTGAAATATTAAAAAAAAACAAATATTCTAGATGATTTAGATACATTTCTTCAATCGAATTTAAACCGGATAGTTTCACTATAATCAGCAGGATTTTCGGATGTTTCCATCAATATTGTGATTGCATCAAATTTCCACTTTGACATATTGATCAAATGGTTATAGAAAGTGAAGAAAACTTATCTCCAAGCCAATGAATCTTACACTTTTATAATTTACATACTTTATTACCATCATCATGGACAAAAATTAAGTAAAATTGCTACTGACCAAAACAACAATCCAAAACAAAGTCCAAAAACATATTCAACAATGAAGTGTCATTTCAATGAAATGTATAGTAATAAGAAATAGTAAAAATTCAATAAATTTTGAAAACTATTTCGAAAACTACATTTCTCATTTGTTTTCAATGTGTTGATATTTGAAACCATGACTACAGTATTGAAATCAAGGCAGAATATTTAAAGCAAATGATATTATTTAGCTTCCAACAAATTTCTATTTTTGTATTTCCATTAACCTGTAGGTGGCACTAGTTAATTTTGTGGTGGGGAATCTAGTATTCCTTAAATTGTATTCGTTTGATTCACTAAATTGTGTATTTATTTACGTGCTTCATAAATTTTTTTTCAAATATTTAATGTATACTAAGGTAATATTAATATGAAAAAAATTAGAAAACAATATTATATCTTGTGGTACACTTTGAACTATTTATGTATCACAATTTGCATCAATATTAGATTTTCTTAGGTTAGAAACATTTGTATGCAGTAGCAATGCTAAAAAATTTATTTGACCGCCAATGTATGAAATCCCAGAAGTTCCAATGAATTTAATCAAGTCAAGTTGTCCACATCATTCACATGCGCTGAGTTCTCATTTCCTGTCAATGCAAATGTTTGCATATTTACTACACTCATTGCAGTACGCGCAAAGTCTCAATATGTACTTTATTATTTGCGTTTCGTCATAATTCCACTGCGTTGGCGCACAATATGCAAAGTTGTGCGATACAAGCACAAGTATCGATGATTACGTGGAAGCCCATTTTACCATTGAAGTGGAGACAAACTCATCTACCGCATGATTTGTCATCGGGAAAAATGAGTAAAGTGATGTTTAATAATCATGCAAGTGAATCACAATCGAACAACGACAACAAATAGTTGGTGTATGCTATGATTAATTTATTATTTTGATAACCCGTTTTAACTTTTAACTATGAGTTACCATCTCGAGAATGAAATCTTTGTTGTATTGGAAAATAGAAAATTGCTACAATCACTCAAATTGGAAGTAGTCGAAATAATTTGAGTGAAACTACATACTCCCGCAAATTGACTATTGCATTTTGCTTCATTACATTGAATCATAGTTAAAATGGTCCTATGCTAGTAATGAGAGTGAATTTGAAAATGTATAATGATGGTAATTAGTATGTTGTTAAATAATACAAGTGTTTTATTGAAACTGAAAAAAGCTAGTAAACTCTCCTCAATGGAATAAATAATACTAATTAGTTTTTTAACAAATTACTGAGAATATTTTAAATATTCGAATTCGATATAAGGAGCAATTTATGATTTATTATACTACTTGGCATACTACTACTGCTTGGCATTTTCCAAGCAAATCAAACCACTCAATAAATCAACCAGTAATTTATAATAATCAAATAAACAATGTTTTTTGTCTGCATGTATACTATTGTTGTTTTATACACAACTATTCACAAATTGAGTAGTATTGCTAGAATTCTGTATCAAACACCATTGATGTGGTATTCTTGTGTTTGAGTACTGAATTAAATATAAACAATTACGATCTACCAATGCATTCTTAATTGCGACAAAAAAAATATATTTGAGTATTGGTTTCCTGTAAAGTTCCGTAAGCATATTAAGAGAAATGATTTGATTAAACGGGGAGTACTATTGGTTGCATACTTTTCTCAAATAGAAGTTGCATAATTTTAAAATATTTCAAATGTTAAAAAGGAAGGTTTATGGTTAGCCAGTGATATTAATAATGATACAGAATTAAAAAAGTGCAACATATTGTTGATATAGTTTAGTATGAAAAGTAACACATTCCAATTTTAATTTCTGTCTTTTTGTGCTCAAATGTTCATTTTTAGTGCAAAATTAATATAAAAGCGAGGAGATACGCGGAGAGTTTATTATTTAAGCTGTAACTAGAAATTCATAGTTCTTGAGGAGTAATTAACTTTATTAACAATTATGATTTTAGAAAATTCATCAACTTTTTTGGCATGTTTGATTGATTCTAGTCATAATAATATCTCGTCATTAAAATATGGAAAGAACTTAACTATTGAACAATTAATTCCTCGACTAAAAACATAATTCCTCAGAAACAGGCACCATGCGAATGTGAATTACTGAGTGAATAAATTGCTGAGTAAGTTAGCAAACCGCATTATAATTGAGTAATTGATCAAGTTGTCATTTTGCAAGCGAACCAAGAAATCTACTCAGTGCAATCGACGTTAACCAACTAAGTAAACAATTTGTTTCTTTCTGCGTAAGTAGTAGTTGTTCTATACAACAACTATAACTAACAGATTGTATAGTAATCGCTGCAATAGTTAGAGATCAGCGTATTGCAATCGGAAAGTAGCCACGTCCTTGACGATTTACTATTTCATTTTTATCACAGCGTAATTATCTCGTCGCGCCAGATATTTGCTTTTTGTTTAAATAGACCAGTTGTCTACGCGTTGACAAAGCCACTCTTACTTTTATGCGTCATGGTGCATTCTGTTGCGCACGCGAATAATTGCGTTTTATTGTCAATTTGCTGTTTACCGCGATAATTGCACTAATGACGTTGTTTTGTTCGACGTACATTGTTATCGATACAGGCAATTTGCATTACGGTGGTGGATAATAATTGCCGATAACACGTCAATGTGTAGGTTTAATTTTAATTAAAATTGTTTACCAAGGAAATGAAGCGAAGCGGAAAATACGAGATACGGGGGTCATAACGAACAGGAGAAGTGAATTAAATATGATAAAAATGAAAGGGATTTGTTGTGCTGAATTTATAAATATCTCAATTTTATTCATATGAATAATATGTGTAGTTGTTGTTGATGCAACAATGGTTGAATGCTGATTAGGTTTAGATAATGAATTAATTATATAAAGAGCAAAAATGAAAATAATTAAATTGTTGCAGTACTGTTATTATTTATTCATTTGGTTTTATAATTAATTAGTTATATAGAAAGTACAATAGATAATTTATTTGATTGTGCAACTTAATATCTGGAGAACAATAATTTCCTTCTGGATAAATTCATGATTTGATTAAATTTTATAAGCAACACAATTATATTCTACGCAGCATAATTAAATAAATAATTAGGAGGCTAAGATGGAAACATTCAAATAGAATCGAGTGGAATTAAAAGTAATTGAATTGTACATTTTTATTTTCTAATTACTGGAAAATGCAGCTTTGATTTATTGAGATTTTGTCGTAAAATGTCTGCAAATACAATTTCATTCAATCAATCATATATCAGGCATGATAATTACATAATTACATGAAGATAATTAATAATTTGGAAGCGAAGATTATAAAATTACAATAGAAATAGGTGGGATTGAAAAATGAACTGAATAATTGTATATTTTCATCTTCTAATCATTGGAAAATACAACATTGATTTGTCAATATTTTTTGCCTGCAAGTGTATTGAATAGTAATTAGATTACTTCTATTTTTAAAATTCTACCAGAAGTTTTCTTAGTGTCAACAACATTTTTAAATTATTTACTATTTGAAAATTTCCTTTTGCTGCATTTATACAATTAATTAAATTCGTGTTACAATTACATTCTACGAGCTAAAAAATGATCTAGAAGAGGAAAGTTTTGGAATCATTTTGAAATTTGTTAAAATTGAGATAAGACAACTTTAGTGTCTTCATTCCTAATGAAATTCCTAATGTATACAATTAAAATGACAAGTTGAAGAAAAATACATTCGCACAACGTTTGAAATAGTTGGGAATTTTAAGATGGAAGCAAATTAAATTAAAGAATTATCTTATAAAACGGATATTTCCAAACAGTTTGATTTATTTAGCAACTTTTGACACTCACATTTGTAATCTCACAAATTCTTGAAGCATTTTCAATGTTGCTTTACAAGTTTGGAGCAAAATTGGTACATGATTATTGCTGTGAATAATTAATAACATGTCATTAGTGACATATGTCATTCTTAACTTGTGCCTTCTGCCGTAATGGCCGTTTTTAAGTCCATGGGGTGCATCACCCAAGCCTTAATTCCAATGCGTGCAAACCGTGTGCATCGTGACTTCTTCGTCCTCCGCAGCACCAGTTCTTGCAACGGTCATCACCGCCAGTACCATCCATTCAGGTGGAACATGTGCGCACCTTCCCGCCTCTCTTCTCGCACCCCACAGGTGTGCTGATGCACCTGCTCGCCTCTGTCATTTCCTAACCATATCCCAGATATACCATGTGCGCATCTCACTGAAATCGTGCATTCCTTCAAAATTCTTCATTGCGTTTTTTCTTTGGGGTCATTTTGTTTTCGTTGCATTTTAAGCATAGGTTTGTACTTAGGGAATTATCAAACTGTTATGATTGCAGCTGGAAATGTGGGGGGATGAGGGACACACTGTATGTGGCGTATATTGCTGGTTGTGCATTATTGTGGTGGCGAGTGATGGCGGGACACAGACGATTAGAACAAGGTGCTCGGCTTGGCGTCGGGTGTAACGTCTTTTTCTCCATTAGCATTTATTAGTCAATTGGCCTGAATGGCCGGACATAGTGTTGGAACGCTGAAAAGGAAGCAAGGGTGCACGTTGCGCAAGGTGGCGCAGGTTTGCAGGTGCTTGAGGTGCCTTAGGTTTGTGTGTTTTTATATGAGACATGGAAACAAGATAACTGCGAGACACGAAAACCGTTAAAATTGCTACTTACTTTGATTGTGGAAATTTGATTTGGGCATTAGGTAGGAACAAAAATTAGGGAATATTCATTAACATGGCTTACTACAAAGTATTATTTATTACACGAAAAGGGACACATGTGAAACGCTAGAGTTTCAAATTTATTGAGTTTCGTCTTATCGACAAATAAGTGCAATATATAAAAAGTAATAAAATTATATATACACATAGCAACAAAAGATTTAAGAATCTAGTTCACACTTTTTAAAAGCAATTTAAAATATCAATCAATTCAGAGTATGTTGCATTTTTTGATATACAGAATGTGGTTACTAACCTTACTTTACTCATCTACTAAAATACAGATTTCATTGTTTCCTTCTTTGGTTTAGTAAAATATACAAATCATAGATTATTTGATTAAAACGCAACATTTTTAATTTGCCCATGAACAATATCTGTGTTGTGGTCCGACAAAAGCGGGCTCCACTTACAAATAGAAATAAAAATCAACAAACATGGTGTTGGGACGGGTAGAGGATATGTCAGGTTAAGTCAGAGTTGATGCAGAATATTCCAAAGGCGGTGGGAAAGGCAGCTGGGCGTTTTTGTCGAGGTAGTTTATTTTATTTTTATGCCTCATTTGGAAGTAAATCAATTAATTGGGATAATTACTTCTTTTAGACTTTCCGATTTAAATTCAAAGTTAAGAATTACTGCATAATTTTGTTCCCGAAAAAATCACTATAAATTACAAACCCATTAATTTCCGTCTTCCACATGCAATCTTTAAATGCTCACACAATTTTCGCTTTTATCTCTCCGAGTACCGACAAGTACCAACTCGATCAAAATGCAAATTAATTTTTTATTGCACTTTTACGATCACAACCTAAACAATATTTCCCCTCTCAGCAGTATGCTAAATAAATTTCGGTACAGCATTTAGCTTAGCTGAAACGGTAACATATGAAAACGCCAACGCAGTACCGAGCGGTGACTTCAATCGTTCGGTATTCAAATGTTTTTGGCTGGCGTAATCATAATTAAAATCAAAGTTGCTTGAGCCGACGTGGACCGTCGGTTTGATGCTGCCTGGATGGATCAAGTACCATCAACACCCATTCAACGCCAACGTTGAATTTTTTATTCAATTTTCAGGTAGAATTTTACTTGCACACGGTTGGACGGAACGAAGTATTAATTAAATAGTGTAAGTGATTAGATTTGGAGAACTGTTGGTATTTTCAATTAAAAATTAGAAATTTATACTGGTTAAGAATATGCCCAGATTTACTCGGGAATTTGTAGTAACAGAGGCAATGCGAATCGAAAATACTTGATCTAAAAATACACAAGGCTGGGACATAATTTATTTGAAAAGAGTAAGTATCTAAATTAATTGATTAGAAATTATTTAATTTTCTATCAACTTATCACCACTCTGATAAAACAACAAAATTCATAATCATTATATATACTGACCACATGTATACAAAGAAAATTCAATTATC